>JAIFHC010000748.1:0-50000 GCA_021229015.1 Solen grandis | reverse complement strand
AGAATGGTTTTCTTTGGTTAACATTTTTTTTTTTAACTCAACACAAAATCATCAACATATGACTCCAAGTTCTTGTACATTTTTTGCCTCTAATAAGTACAATATCAGACACAAACTGAAATACCTGAACATACAAACTTATAAGTTTAAAGTTTATCTTTATTTTGAGTAGGGAAATCATACTAAAGTACAAAAAATTTGGAGCATATGGTCCGTATTCAAAACAAAAGAGTTCTCTGGAACACGTGTGTCACCTGTTGAAGCGTGACGAAAAAGGAGTGATGGACAGACAGAAGGACGGAAAAGTGATCCCTTTTTGTCACCTCTGCAGGCAGTAGGTGACCCAAAAAATCTAAAGATACTAGATCTAAATCTACTTATCATACTACATTTAAAATTTTAAAATCAATTTACAGTACTTTTTACATTTTAAAGCAGTCATTTTTTAACTTCATTCTCTTTATATACCTCAGTTCAAAAAAAGTGTGCACTTTCTAATCTTAATTATTTCAATATTTAGCAAACATTTCATTTTCAATTTTTGCACACTATATCTTGTGTGTGTGTAAATCTAGCCCAAAATCTACCATGTGGCATGAAAATATTTTGCGCTAGATCAGTGACAAATACACATGAAAGATAGTGTGATAATTGAAACTGAAATGTTTGCTAAGTGTTTAAACATTTCAGAGTAAGAAGTGCTCACTTTCCTTTGGAACTGAATGTATGAGTATATTATGCAACGTGGTAAATGGAGTTACAATGGGGATATCTGCTATAAATCGCATTGTTGGATAACCAAATGCTGCTGAATACGCATTTATAGACCGTAGGTTTTGTAGTTTAGATCGATAGTTGATGTAGTTATCCGATTGGATGCAGAATAACCTTGTCCAGTCTGGTGCTAACCAATCAAACCACTTGTATCATAATTTCCAGAACCCCACACGATATATCCCCGCCACTGATGTTTTTATCTCCACACTGAGAGTACGCCAAATGTAAACATAATTTTGATTGGCTTAATTGCTTGATTGTAAATAACACATAAAAAAACGTCACCCTGCTGGTGGAAAATTCCACACCACACAAATTGACGGCGGGTGTCCAAAGATGGGCAAATCTAGGTAATATACTCCCAAAGTTCCAGTCATTATTTTATCACCAAGATTTCATTTACAAAACATGAAAAAGTTGACTGCACAAACCCCATATGCTCAAAATATAAGAAGTGTGATCATGCCTTAGATCAAAACTGAATAAATCTGCAATATTAAGAAGATATGAAAGTTGAAGGGGACATTTGTTTGCATACAACGAAGCACGGGTGCCAATCAAAAGGTGCTAAGGTAAAGTCCCTGCAATGGTTCTGCTACATTTTGGATCTCATGGCCTTTCACGGAGATAACCAAAGTTTCCTAATGTTTCATTAGGGTACCTTTGTTATCTTGGTAGATGTTAAGTGGTCCAAAACTTTGCAGAACCATTACAGGGACTTTACCTTAATAGCCCTTACCTCCAGCAGCCATTAGTGGCACGGTGCCAAGAACCACCAGGGCCAACTGCCAGCCGTATATGAAAGCGATAGTCAGAGCGGCTGCTAGACCCACCACTGCTTGTAAAAGGACACCTATCCGAACCCCGGTGGCCTAAAACAAAGAAGTGATTGTTTAGGTGTGGATGCAGCATTCTGAGTTTCGGGGGTGTAAATATCAACATTTCCAAAATTTACCTTTATGTGTGTAGGGGGTGGGGGGGATCAACTGCCAAACAATAAAAGTTACCCTAGGAGGATGAAAGAAGTGAGTATCATATAAAGTCTGTATGTGGTTAAATGTATCAATAAAATACATCTTTATCGATGCACCCCTTCTCTTTAAATCCACCCATGATGTCAGTAGGGGAAGAAAAGCATGTCACCAACACCAACGTGTCATGAGAACATCTATGAAAGTTTAATCAAAGGACTGAGAGTCCTAATGTTGCATTAAGCATTAACTATGGAGTAAAGGTAAAAGTTAAGTCACTTGTAAATTCGAACATTCCATTTCAATGAATCTTGCAGCTGTTATCTTATTTTGCTGTGAGGGCCAAACTTATTTCAAAGGATTACATACTTTTATTTGTCATGCATATGAACATATTACATGCCAGAGATGCGATAACTGATAGCGTTCCATTGACATATGTTACACATTTTCATTCATAGTATTTCATTGACTATTTTCCCTCCTTTTATAAATGTAAGTAGAAAAAATGGCACATGCCTATACAAGAACTTGTCATGCAAAACATATTTATCTAATGTGTAACAATGGTAGAAGCTAACAGGTGCACCTATAGCTTGCCTGCTAGAGGGCATCTGAGTCAGCTGTAATGTGTTGAGTTGTAAACTACATAAACAAGAAGACCAAGATGCCCCTGAAGCACTCACCTGAGAAATATTGCCAAATTGCCTTTTAAAAAACAGTCATACTGAATACAAAATCTGTTGTCCAATTTTGATGGTCATAGCTATAAAATCAAGTGACCCCTAGGGTCATGATTTGAACTTGGTTCAGGTCCTCTACAATGCCATGTTGCATACTAAATATCTAAACACATGATCATGTGGTTTCTGACAAGATTTTTTTAAAGACACTCCTATATAAGTCTATGAAAAATCAAGTGATTCCTGAGGCTGGGCCAATTTGACCCAAGGGCTATAATTTGAGCAAACTTTGTAAATGTCTATTAGGCCATGTAACACACCAAATACCTAAATTCCAGGCCTTGTGGTTTCTGACAAGAAGGTTTTTCTAGATTCTATATAAACCTATGTAAAATAAGGTGACACCTGTGGCGGGACCAATTTTGACCCCAGGGTCATGATTTGAACAAACTTGGTAGAGGTGCACTAGACAATGCTACACATCAAATATTTAAGCTCTAACCCTTGCAGTTTTACAGAAGAAAATTTTCAAAGATTGCATTTTTTTAAAATCTATTTTTAGCTCCTGTGATCTATTTTGTTTTCACTAATTAAAACAATATGAACAATTTTGATAGTTCGCATCATATGGATCAGTCCTGTGAAATTTGTCAAAATCCATTCAGCGGTTTAAGAGGAGATGTTGTTTATAGGAAATTGTTGACGCCGAGACGCACGCACAGACGACAGATGCCGGACAAAAGGTGATCATAATAGCTCACCATGAGCATGCTGTGCTCAGGTGAGCTAAAAATGAACAAAGTTGTTCAGACTGATATGAAAATAAATTACGCATATCTACACATATAAATTATGTTTATGAGGTTTCAGTGAAATAAAAGCAAAACTGTTGAGGTTATTATAATTAGGATCAGTGGCGCACACAGTACATGTACAAATGTAGTAAAAAAGTTGGCTTACACATTGATTTAGAAATATTTACAACAGTTTAAGAAAACAAGCATCTTATATTGATTATTTACACAGTATTTATTATATAAATGATAGAGAACATATTTATAATATTAAATCATATATATACATATTAGCAATGAATCCTATAACAGGTCGAATTCCACTAACAATTCTTAGTGCTAAGTAATTCTTAAATACTTTCATCATTTCATCATTCTTGTTTCTCTAAAAAAATATCCAGATATTTCATTTCTTAACTAATATCGTTAGATGTTGGGGTAATAAATGAGTCCATGCTGGTCATGTATTTGAATATTTCATAAAATAAGAATAGTGGAATGTGTGTCTACCTAAATTAAGAATTTAAGTATTACTTAGCGCTAAATATTGTTGGTGGAATTCGAGCCGGGTGGTGGAAAATCCGTGTCCTAGGAGTAAAATATTGACTCACAAGTTTGACAAGAGAAGCATCTGTGGCGAGCCTAGTAGTAAGAGCACCTGTAGAATGTTTGGGATCATCATAGTACGACATATCTTGTCGCAGCAGAGCTTTGAATGTCTTCAACCGTAGTCGCATGGTCAACCTCTCTCCCGATTGTCCAAAAGAAATAGCCTGTGGACAAAACCTTGATCACTTTCAAAATGCTTTATACAACCTATCATTGATGTTGGATTAAATTTGGCTATGTTGACGGTTTTAGTCGGAGGCGCCGAAATAAATTCATCGTCAAAAAAACTATAGGACATCAAGACCTTATGAGACAAGTGTGGATGGGCCAAATATAATGACCGCAAAAATATCAGTTTTGAAAAATAAAGACCCCGCCAATAATAAGATGTTTACAGTAGTGCAAATACAGTATAATCACAAATGAACACTTAAGATTAAATGAAAATAGGCACTATTCATGGACAATGTCCTGGAAGGAGAATACGTTGCCTTCTAAAAAATTTAAATGGCAAAACATTTTTTAGGTTCTCTTGTCAAAATGTTCTAAACAAACAGTTATCGTTTTGCATTAAAAGAGGTAAAAAATCGTTCCATGAAATTAAACGTCATTTTAACACAATTTTAAATAAAAAGCAATGCTTATATTTGGATTAAAACTGGAAAATGCTTACCAAAAATCAAATTTTAATACTTCTTCTATTTTTCATTTTTCAAATATTTCACATTTCTCAACAACCCCTCTTGTCATTGCCGAATTTCTTCAGAAAATGCCTCTCAAATACAACAAAAAAAAGCATCGTCATATTTAAATGAGATCCTTACTACAATCGTTGTTATTGATTTAAGCCATAACTTTCTTAAAATTTCAGATGACAACATTTTGTAGCTGACAACATTTCTGAAGCACGTAATTAATCTTATTTTTGACAATACCTGCTGAGAAAGGGTAAAGTTGCTGACTTTTACACTCACTCAGCCCCTCACCGCGTGGGTTCGAATCCTGACAGGGTCATTTGGATTTTCAAGTGAGGAAGCCTTCCAGCTGGCTTGCGATAGGTCGGTGGTTCTATCCGGATGCCTCCGTGCATTCGGGGTCTTCCTCCATCTGTAATTAGCTGGATGTTGCTATATGACTGAAATACTGTCGAAGCGACGGTAAACTCAAATAGTCAAAGTCACCTGCTGAGAGCGGTATAATCACCTACCTGTATCGAATTTGTCAGGAACTGTACACCACCAAGGGCGAGAAACATCATGCTCCAGAACAAGCTGTTTTCCCCTTTGTTGATGAAAACCTGAAATTAAGATAGTAAGCTGCATTAAAATTGCAATATTTCGAAAAAAGAAATGATTGAAAAATCACATATTTCGGACAATCAGGAATTTTTCCCTCTGTTTCTTTTTATCTCCTCACATTGGAACTGAAACTTTACCTCGAAAACGTCACGGTAGTCGGAAATGCGGGTTTACGGTACTGTACTTTTTCGGCCGTTAGGCCGTTTATTTTCACCCTGACTTCCTGTGAAACACACAGTAATGAAGCGGAATAAAATTAGGCTTTTCATTGGTTATTATATACTTTGCTAAATTCCCATTGGTCATTGTAAAATTAGTCAAAAGAAAAGAAAGGAGTTGCGGAAACAAGTTCTTTAGATCTCTGTTTGTTTTAAAAGTTGAAGTTTTCTTCCACTGCAAATTATTTGTCCCGAATAGTAAAGCACTGCATCTATTTAAGGTAAACTGAAAGAGTAAAACACTAAAAAATAGGAAACACATAGATTTCGGAATTGATTGTTCGACCCTGACAGATCCTATATTCAACAAAAACGTAACATCCGGTTTTGTTTTGTAGCCCGCGAAACAAAGCCTAATGCACAGATGATTAAGGCTGTAAGTGTCTACCAAGATTGTACAAATTATTTGGATCCGTGGTATTTCAAAGAGCTGCACTGACACAGGAATTACACAACTATTAAACCAACAGCAAAATCTATTACATGTTAAACCATTCAGACACTAATCATCAAGCTGGTTACCACGGCCGAGTACCTTTTTTAAAGATATTGCTTGTTTTTTAATGTGTAATTGCATATATTCTTTTCATGTATTCAAAAGACATATTCACCTGAGATATGAAACGGTCAGAAATAACACATTATCTTGTGATGAAAAAAAAGGGAAAAAAAAGGCGAACAGGATATGAACGAGATCTCGCTGAGATGCTTAATATCTTGCAGACGCTTAACAGACAGACACTTTACAGTATCACTCATAAAAGAGATCTGCCATCTAAGGACAGACACAAATATTTTGGTTTAATCGGCATTTAATTGATGAGACACTACTAGTATATTTATGAGATAACTCAGTATATTTATAACTAATATGAGCAATTTGACACATCTCATGTTATCTCTCGGTCACATGATCGTACACGTAACTTAATGAGTTTCTCTTGACTTGCCCTTTACCTATATCAGAGTATATCCTGTTTTCTTTTATTTCAGAGTTGAGGATAACTGTTAGGTAAATAGGTCTTTGACATAATGTTGATTCTCCGACAGAGATTAACATTAACCCTTTCCCTCATAGAGGATACCATGAAAAGACCTATGCGAACAGCATAAAACCAGATCAGCCTGCGAGTAACTCGCAGGCTGATCAGGTTTTATGCTGTTCGCTGGTCCTCAGTGGTCTGGTAATGAGGATTTTACAATTAAATTTGGTAAGGTTTAACTGTGGTTTTCTGCAGATCAGGCTTTATGTGGTACCTATTGAGTGCGTCAAAATGAGTTTATATGAGGGAAAGGGTTAAATGTGTAGAAACTCTCTGTACTTTGAATTGTAAATACCACAAGATCCTCAGGCTTCTTGGGGAGTTATGAAAATCCGTTTCAGGAAAACAGATTCCTTATCCCCAAAAATTTGAGTCTGGGTCCCGTGTGTTTGAAAATAAAAAACGTATTTAGTATGATTTTTATGCTCAGGCTAAATTATGCCTATTACTTCAAGGGATTTGAGTATGACACTCAAATTATCGTGCTTTAAGCACAGTAAAACCTGTCTTAAGTGACAATTCAAGAGAACAAAAAGTGACCGCTTAACAGAGTTAAGTATCGAGAATACAGGTCAGGACTTCAAGCTATGCATTAATGAGAAACATTGACTACCTTTATCATTTCACTGAAGAAGACTGCGAAGGCAGGCATAGTACATCCGTTGATGGCATTTGCAATACAGCCAAATATTATGAAGCCCGCCTCTGGTTTGTTCTCGTGGAGCATTGCACATAGTGTCCCCTGCTCAGCCGTCTCCTGTTAAACAGCAAACTATCTATTAAATGTTGGGCCTATTTTGTTGTTACAGTCCTTTATATGAATCCAGCTATTAATGCAAGTCTTTTTATCATGTTTTCTAAAGAGACATAAATGTGCAAAAAGTGAATTATAAGGTTAAATCCCCTTTTTAAATGGATTCCCCTTTTTGTTAATGAACATGCTTTCCAAGATTGAAGTCCTAAACAAAATTAGAAAGTGTCCACAGGACATAGATGATCGAAATATCACTTTGTTTGTTACAAGGGTAAAAATTTGGCCAATACTTGCCATTGGCCACTAACAAAATTAATGTATGTACAGAATAATGTTACAATTAAATTAATTATAAGCACCGTAACTCTGTCAGTGGAAATACCCAGGTGCAAAGGTTCATACCCTGAATAATATATCCATGAAGATTAAAGTCTGTAGTACAAATACAATTAGAGTTATGAGTGTCACAAAATTATAGATCCAGATTTTCACAAATGCAAGGCCTGTTAAGACAGAAGGACGTGCGGATGGACGTACATACAGACGTTCAGCCAAAGGCAACTCTATATTCTGCCCTTTTTTTTTTTTTGGTGGGGACATATAAACATAACAAATTCTGACACTGAAGAAAGGATCATTGGGGTCATAATTCATAATTTAACCCTTTCCCTCATATAGACTCATTTTGACGCCCTCAATAGGTACCACATAAAACCTGATCTGCAGAAAACCACAGTTAAACCTTACCAAATTTAATTGTAAAATCCTCATTACCAGACCACTGAGGAGCAGCGAAACAGCATAAAACCTGATCAGCCTGCGAGTTACTTGCAGGCTGATCTGGTTTTATGCTGTTCGCATAGGTCTTTTCATGGTGTCCTCTATGAGGGAAAGGGTTAAGTTAACAACATTAATGGAGTAAAATTCAAAAGCGTCTCGGTACGTCGCGGTGTTCATCTATTTTTGTATACAAAATGTCACTCAGCTTCAGCCCTGACGGAGTCAAAATATCCTGACCTTTTCCTCTTCTTCCGGTTTTTCTTTTTCTTCTGAGATCTGTCCGATCTTTGAGGTTTGTCTGGAAAACTGCCGTGAAGTCTGTTTCTTTGGTGATTTGCTGTCAGAAATTGTTCTTTTTCTAGGTATCCCATTAGGAACTGCATCGACTGCCTCTAGAAATATAGACAAAGGAATAACATGAAATTTCAAAATTTGAATTCCATATCTTTAATCGGATATACAAAATTAAGGGTTTCATCTAAACAGAAATTTAAGATTATTTTCATCTGTTATTTCAGTTCTCTAAATTATCTTAGCCCTTTATTAACATCCCCTTAGACGCTACTTTTACACCCTCCTCTTCATTGTTTCCCTCCCCTACACGCTACCTTTATCACTCTACTCCTTAATTGTTCCTCTACAAGATGCTACCTTTATCTCCCTAACTCTCCCCCTCTACTATTTCTCTTCACCTCAAACAATCCTCCCCTAGACCTCGTGCTCAAGTAGTTCCTCCCCTAGAGGCTACCTTTATCATCTGCCTCCTCGAATTTTTTCCCCTAGATGCTAACTTTATCAACCCCCCTCAATTTTTCAGTCTCCTTTTCACCTTCCACCTCAAACACCCTCTCCTATAGAACTCATTCTTAATAGTCCCTCCCCTAGGTGCTACCTTTACCACCCTCCTCATCAATTACTCCCTCCCATTCACACTACCTGTTAACACCATATTCCACTGGGGCTTCCGTGGCCGAGAGAGTAAAGTTGCTGACTTTAACACTCACTCAGCCCCTCTCCACATGGGTTCGAATCCCGGCAGGGTCATTCAGATTTTCAAGTGAGGAAGCCTTCCAGCTGGCTTGCAGTAGGTCGGTGGTTCTACCCAGATGCCTCTGTGCATTTGGGGTCTTCCTCCACCTGTAATTAGCTGGACGTCGCTATATGACTGAAATATTGTCAAAGTGACGGTAAACTCAAAAAGTCAAGTCAAGCCATATTCCACTATTTCTCCCTTCCCATACACGCTACCTTTATCACCCTCCAACACAAATCCTCCTAGACCTCATTTTCCTAGTAGTCCCCGCCCTAGACGCTACCTTTATCACCCTCCTCATATATAGCTACTTCCTTTAGATGCCACCTTTACTGCTCACCTCCTCAAATATTCCCTCCCCTAGAAGCTACCTTTACCGCCCTCCACCTCAATTAGTCCCTCCCCTAGATGCTACTTTACCGCCCTCCTCAAATATTCTCTCCCCTAGAAGCTACCTTTACCACCCTCCTCCTTCATTATTCCCTCCCTTTGATGCTACCTTCACCGCTCTCCTCCTCAAATATTCCCTCCCCTAGAAGCTACCTTTACCACACTCCTCCCCAATTATTCCACCCCTAGATGCTACCTTTACCGCCCTCATCCTCATTTATTCCCTCCCATATATGCTAACTTTACCACACTCCTCCTTTACTACCTTTCTCCTCAATTTCTCCTATCTCACAACTCTACCTTCATCCTCATCCTCCTCGCCCATTTCTTCCTCCACCAACATCTGCACAGTGACCAGCTGGTGATAGACCCCTTGTTTATCCATCAGTTCCTGGTGAAGCCCACTCTCCACAATCTTCCCATCCTGTACCACGCAGATCACGTCTGCGTTCTGAATCGTTGACAGACGGTGGGCAATTACTATTGTTGTGCGACCTTGTCGGGCCTGAATAATTAAGACAAAGTATCTTTCAATTATGTAAAAAATTTCTCTAACGCTGAAATGTTTTTCTGCTGAGGAAATTGTGTGATAAATATAATGTATATGTTCATTGCATATATTTTAAGCACTCTATGATTTTTACGAAAGAAATTAACACGGATTCAGTAAAAAGAAACATTTCTCAACTATCTAATACTTACTATAGTAATTGTTCAACATTCAATAAAGGGTCACTTTATATATTATCTTATAAAAATGTCATATTAAGGTATTTTTGTGTTCACTGGGTAGCTTTGCTGATTGTTTGCATTTTTGCCCTACACATGATTTTGTACTCCAATTACGCAAAATAGTACACCTTTTGATTGGCTCCATATATACATGTATTGTCGACATATCATTTGTACTCAACTGGTATTGTTTTGCAATGTAGAATTTAGTTATGCCCCTACACGTCCAATCAGGCTGTTATAGTTTTTGATATGATGAATCATTCAATCATGAATTTATCAGTATCTAACCTTTACGACAACAGCAATGTTCTGTGCATATATACATATCAAAAACAAGCTGAAGAGCAGTGAATACATCAGCCCTGCAGTGCTTTGAATGTTTCATGCTTTTACAATTGTCATGCTTGAACTTTAACTTCATAACATTGCATTTATTATTATTATTATAATTATTATTATTATTATTATTTCTTCTTAGCATCATGATAGTAAGAGAATGGACCTGTCCAAATATTGCTGAAAAAATCAGCCCCACATTGACCCAATTATTATGGGATCACTTTCAAAGAATCACAATTAAATCCACATGCTCTTTTGTGTAAACTAGGTCAGCACTGATCATATGATTTTCCAATGCAGCTAATGGATAATCTGATCATTTAATTTGAATAAATTTGAAAACACTTCATCAATACACCTGGGTAAAAATAAGACTGTTTGCATGAAAGACACATCTCATCTCACTATATGCATATGGACTAGTTAATATGGACTAGTTATATGGACTAGTCACTGTGCTATATGGAATAGTTACTGTGCTATATGGACTAGTTACTGTGCTATATGGACTAGTTACTGTGCTATATGGACTAGTTACTGTGCTATATGGACTAGTTACTGTGCTATATGAACTAGTTACTGTGCTATATGGACTAGTCACTGTGCTATATGGAATAGTTACTGTGCTATATGGACTAGTTACTGTGCTATATGGACTAGTTACTGTGCTATATGGACTAGTTACTGTGCTATATGGACTAGTTACTGTGCTATATGAACTAGTCACTGTGCTATATGGACTAGTCACTGTGCTATATGAACTAGTAACTGTGCTATATGGACTAGTTACTGTGCTATATGGACTAGTTACTGTGCTATATGGACTAGTTACTGTGCTATATGGACTGGTTACTGTGCTATATGGACTGGTTACTGTGCTATATGGACTAGTTACTGTGCTATATGGACTAGTTACTATGCTATATGGACTGGTTAATATGGGCTAGTTACTGTGCTATATGGACTAGTTACTATGCTATATGGACTAGTTACTGTGCTATATGGACTAGTTACTGTGCTATATGGACTAGTTACTGTGCTATATGGACTAGTTACTGTGCTATATGGACTAGTTACTGTGCTATATGGACTGGTTACTGTGCTATATGGATTCTGAATTCCACACAATAATTTTGTAAATACTAGGTTATATCAACGCTATTTTACCTCTGAAATCCAAACAGTGCTACTAGCTTGACAGGTAATCAGACCGAAAACTGCAAGCAAGTTACTGTGCTATATGAACTGTTAATATGCCATATGGACTAGTTAATATGGTCTAGTTACTGTGCTATATGAACTAGTTACTGCGCTATATGGATTAGTTACTGTGCTATATGGACTAGTTACTGTGCTATATGAACTAGTAACTGTGCTATTGTCATAGGGTGTATAATATTCATATTTAAATATAACACTTTATCCCATTTCAGGTTTAAGCAATTTAATAAAACAATAAAGCACATTGAAAACGTCTTTGTTCTATATAATGAATTACATTTGATAATTTACTTGTAATATTCACTTACTGTAGAGTAGCAAATAGGTATCGTAGTGCTGTCGCAATTAAGATAAGTGTAGCGTAATTGAGTTTTCTCCCTTTAACCATTCCTTATTTTTGTAATTGAACTTTCTAACCTTTTTAACCTCTTTAACCTTTTTCAGCACTAGATCGATAACCAATCGCAATCACTTCCGTAATTTATTTGAAAAGATAAACATCGCCATTTTGACATGCTCCAAGAAACTGTGAATTGTTTATATATATTTATATATATACAGGTAATAATCTTGTGTAATCTATTGTTGTATTGTTGTCTTTTATCTTGTATTTTCGATTGTTTCGAATATATTTCTTCGTAACTACTTTTAAACTGTATTGTAAGGAAATGTACATGTATCTGAACTTGTACATTTCAGGGAAGATTGGAGTCATATAAACACGATTCTGTCGTATCTTGTGTCGTCCTTTAAACCCACATGCCGACTGAGCTGGACTGCGACAGTGGCGCCCAACGTGGGACTGTGGCATCAGTGCTAGGTATGTCTAAGACACCTGCACGTGGTTATATTTACCCTGTAACTCCTAGAATTCAGGGACGAATTCTAAAATGGAGGGGGATAATGTCACAGTACCGTTAACTCACAATAGGGGAGAATCATATGTAAGCGGCCGGGAAGCTCAGTCGGTAGAGCATTCGCCCTGTAAGCGAAAGGCCCCGGGTTCGAGTCCCGGTCAGGCTGCATATTTTTCTCACCCTGTTACACTATATGGACTAGTTACTGTGCTATATGGACTAGTTACTGTGCTATATGAACTAGTAACTGTGCTATATGGATTAGTTACTGTGCTATATGGATTAGTTACTGTGCTATATGAACTAGTTACTGTGCTATATGGATTAGTTACTGTGCTATATGGACTAGTTACTGTGCTATATGGACTAGTTACTGTGCTATATGGACTAGTTACTGTGCTATATGAACTAGTTACTGTGCTATATGGACTAGTCACTGTGCTATATGGACTAGTCACTGTGCTATATGGACAAGTTACTATGCTATATGAACTAGTAACTGTGCTATATGGACTAGTTACTGTGCTATATGGACTAGTCACTGTGCTATATGGACTAGTCACTGTGCTATATGGACTAGTTACTGTGCTATATGGACTAGTTACTGTGCTATATGGACTAGTTACTGTGCTATATGAACTAGTTACTGTGCTATATGAACTAGTTACTGTGCTATATGGACTAGTTACTGTGCTATATGGACTAGTTACTGTGCTATATGGACTAGTTACTGTGCTATATGGACTAGTTACTGTGCTATATGAACTAGTTACTGTGCTATATGGATTAGTTACTGTGCTATATGGACTAGTTACTGTGCTATATGGACTAGTTACTGTGCTATATGAACTAGTTACTGTGCTATATGGATTAGTTACTGTGCTATATGGACTAGTTACTGTGCTATATGGATTAGTTACTGTGACATATGGATTAGTTACTGTGCTATATGGACTAGTTACTGTGCTATATGGACTAGTTACTGTGCTATATGAACTAGTTACTGTGCTATATGAACTAGTAACTGTGCTATATGAACTAGTAACTGTGCTATATGGACTAGTTACTGTGCTATATGGATTAGTTACTGTGCTATATGGACTAGTTACTGTGCTATATGGACTAGTAACTGTGCTATATGAACTAGTAACTGTGCTATATGGACTAGTTACTGTGCTATATGGACTAGTTACTGTGCTATATGAACTAGTAACTGTGCTATATGGACTAGTTACTGTGCTATATGGACTAGTAACTGTGCTATATGAACTAGTTACTGTGCTATATCAACTAGTAACTGTGCTATATGGACTAGTACTGTGCTATATGGACTAGTTACTGTGCTATATGGACTAGTAACTGTGCTATATGAACTAGTTACTGTGCTATATGAACTAGTCACTGTGCTATATGGACTAGTCACTGTGCTATATGAACTAGTTATGCTGTCACTGTGCTATATGGACTAGTTACTGTGCTATATGGACTAGTCACTGTGCTATATGGACTAGTCACTGTGCTATATGGACTAGTCCCTGCGCTATATGGACTAGTTACTGTGCTATATGAACTAGTTACTGTGCTATTTGGACTAGTTACTGTGCTATATGGACTAGTTACTGTGCTATATGGACTAGTTACTGTGCTATATGGACTAGTCACTGTGCTATATGGACTAGTCACTGTGCTATATGGACTAGTTACTGTGCTATATGGACTAGTTACTGTGCTATATGAACTAGTAACTGTGCTATATGGACTAGTTACTGTGCTATATGGACTAGTTACTGTGCTATATGGACTAGTCACTGTGCTATATGGACTAGTTACTGTGCTATATGGACTAGTCACTGTGCTATATGGACTAGTTACTGTACTATATGGACTAGTTACTGTACTCACGTTGTCTAGTGCATCCTGGACAACACGCTCACTTGCTGTATCAAGGGCAGATGTAGCCTCGTCAAGGAGCAGAATTCTGGGATTGCGGATAAGAGCTCTGGCAATGGCCACCCTTTGTTTTTGACCTCCGGACAACTGTGCCCCTCGTTCGCCAACTAATGTATCGTAGCGCTGACATATATAGCATTAACATATGAACACACACACAAATGTATTCATAAGAGTCTTAAAAAATGGTACTGGTAGCTCCCTGTTTGATGCTTAGCATATATACATTTGAAACGTTCTCCATTTATAGAATATTAACACCACAAAATAGTAACGAGCAATTGGAAGCATTCATGTTTTCCTGTATTGTAGTAATTAGACTATATCAAAGAAACACAAGGAATATGAACTCTGCATAGTTGTCCTACCTAAACATTAGGGCCATATATCATCATCATTATCATCAACATCATCAATATCATTATTATTATTATTATTATTATTATTAATATAGGACTACATATTAGACTGTCACTGTACAATATTCCATATAATGTACTGAAGTAACAAAGGATAACGTTTTTATGTAGCAAATTTGTTTAAATCCTTGTGTCCTTATTCGTTAATCTCCTGAGTCTATATTTTAGATTCAAACTTTTTTTTTAATTCTGATTCCTACATATTGTAAGAGATATACTTAAGTCATATATAGTTACAGTAAAATATCACTCTGTAAATGTGCACTGCTTGAGTCTGATTCTAAAACACAGAAGGTCATGGTCCAGATTATGGTAAACAGAAGGTATTGAGACCAGCTTCCACAGAAAGTCATGGGCCAGATTATGGTAAACAGAAGGTACGGAGACCAGCTTCCACAGAAGGTCATGGTCCAGATTATGGTAAACAGAAGGTACGGAGACCAGCTTCCACAGAAGGTCATGGTCCAGATTATGGTAAACAGAAGGTACGGAGACCAGCTTCCACAGAAAGTCATGGTCCAGATTATGGTAAACAGAAGGTACGGAGACCAGCTTCCACAGAAAGTCATGGTCCAGATTATGGTAAACAGAAGGTACGGAGACCAGCTTCCACAGAAAGTCATGGTCCAGATTATGGTAAACAGAAGGTACGGAGACCAGCTTCCACACACGGCATGAAGAATGCTGTGACAAGTACCTGTGGTAACTTGGATATGAAGTCATGGCAATTGCAATGGCAGCGGACGATATCAGTCTTCGAGCCCGGCCCCATGCAGGAAATGTATCCTGAGGGACAAGCCAAACAGGACCGGTTCCTGGGATACCACGCCAATGTTTTCCCGGAGACTCTTTGTGTTGAGATTTCAGTATCTTCACCATTATCATCACTAAACAGTAAGTGGAAAGGTTTGTTTCATTATTATTATAGCTATAACAGGCATTTCACGGGTAACAGACCAATACTTTCAAAGAATAACATCTAAAATATTGCATTGTTCCATACAATATATCGTCAATATTTAAACCATACACAATCAAATTCAATCCATATAAAACAGTGAAATTTTGCTGTTCAATTTAATAGATTATTTAATTAACGAGTTGCTTTTCACAATTAGTAAACATTAATTATAATACACATCAAAAAATGTCGAAAATATATAAATATTAAAAATGCATTGGTTCCATACAATTATATGTCAATATGTTATGAAAACCATACAAAAAAATATCAAAATTTCATGAGTACCATATAAAAACATGTCAAAATTTCATGACTGTCTCCCAATGACAATCATTAATAGATTATTTTAATTACCATCGAGTTGCTTCTCTCTTAAAATCTCTTTACATTTAGATATAACATTATTGTATACAATCATGAAAATGGTCGGGAAAGATATATAAAGACCATTTCACCAAGTGCTCGGCAATTCTCGGTATAATTCGCCGATGTAAAGTGACCAATCAGTGACTAGTATAGACCATTTCACAATTGGTTCGGTCAAGTTCTCG
Organism: Solen grandis; assembly: GCA_021229015.1. NCBI lineage: Eukaryota > Metazoa > Mollusca > Bivalvia > Adapedonta > Solenidae > Solen > Solen grandis. The sequence goes on along the minus strand of JAIFHC010000748.1, from coordinate 33,614 downwards.
CAGATTAACATAGGTTAACATCTCATTTCGGAGTGAACTGGTCTTTATTCTAAATGAAATGTTCAAGTATGAAAGTAAATGTTAGTTAATAGAATCTATTGACAACCCAATCCTACAGAAAATTTTTCCAGCAGAACAAATCTTAGATATAACATATATATACTTAAAAACATTGAAGCGTATATACATTCCATTAGATATACCTTGTACCTTTATAAAGACATTTGAAATAACCACTATCTAAGATACTCACACATCCTTTATCTGGGTCATAGAAGCGCTGTACAAGGTTCACCACAGTGGATTTTCCGCAACCACTCGGACCAACCAGGGCCACAGTCTGGCCTGGTTCTACCTTTAGGTTAAAGTCGTTCAGGACCTGAAAACATTTGGAGGATTGCATTGAGTATGTATAACATTAACGCTAGTCAAAATGTATATTCTCTGACATGAATTGTTATTTCATATCAAATTCATGAACAATTTAGTAAAATTTGATATGAAATGATAATTCATGTCCAATTCTTTTTATCATATGACCTTTACTGAGTAAATCAAGGTTACAACAACAAACAAACAAAAACATGAATGAAAGGACTGTGGCCGAATTACCATTTGTAATATAACACAAAGAAAATAGTTTCAAATAATAAATGAAAATAACAATTTTACGTGAGTATTTCTCAAACATTTTCAACATCATAAAATTATGAATAATGAATCTTTTTGATCAAAGTTAGTTGCATCAAACACATTTTACACATTTAATCCAGCTGTTCGAGTTCAACACACTATGCATATAGATATATATGATGAAGAGACATTAATGCATCTTTTTTGTGAATGTTCGAAAGTAAAACCAATCATTCTAAGTATTAAAAGATCACTTAATGAGCTTAAATTACAACATTGCTTAGAGGCAAAGACAATCTTATTGGGATCTGAAAACAGAAACTACAAGTTAGATATTTTACTTCTTGAGTATAAAAAGTTTATTTATATGTCCAAAATGAAAAATATTACACCATCCTTTGAAAATTTTAGAGAATATATAAAATGTTCATATAACACATACAAAAATTACAATAAAACAGAAGATGAAAGATCTAGGTGGATGTATGTTAGAAAGTTAATATAAAACTAGATTAATGTAACTTATTTTATATTATTGTACCTTAATTGTGCACAAGTATTTCATACATGTGTTTTTGTACTTTTTTCAGTGATAAATGTGAGTTTTTATTCTGTAAAAGCCTTTTTTTCTTTTCTGTCTTGTCTTTATTCATTTTTTTTTTCATGCAATTAGACTAATTTTTCATCTTTCATAAATTTAAATAAAAAATAAAGAACCTTTTTTTGAGACTTCTTAAAATGGATACAAGAGAATGATGATATTTAAATAATTTATTTGCATACAAAACAATTCTTTGAAAATAAATTAGATTTTTTCCTCAAATGACAATTACTTATACTTGTAAAAAATATTTGTTTATCAATTCTGTTTTTTTTTTTTTTTTTTTTTTTTTTTTCAAAAGATTTATCTATCCATGATCATGTTTTTCTTTTTTTATTTCAATATGTTAAACAGTACAAATTATATGATTTTTCAATATTATTCAATTTTTTATGTCAAAATATCTAGTTTGTTAAACCAAAAAATGAGTTTATTCTTGTAATAAAATAAATTTGTAAGGTGGTCAGCAGGATGGTTCCCCGATATATATGATGGTTATTCGAAACTAGAAACAGTTATTTGAGTATAATGTCATATGATAAAAATTCATTTGTCAATTGTCTGATAATGAAATATGAGAATTGATTATCTACTATGAAACGTCCATTACCTTCATATGATTATAAAACCCAAATTCATAGGATTGTATGAGTATGTTAATTAATAGGTACATTGTTTTCCATTATGAGAAGATCATTACGCGTAAAATGTGTGACCTTTCTTGCAGTTGCTGGTTCTACTGCAGTTTATTCTGATATTTCGAAGAGCATTTATCCGAGCATCATGCAAATTCGAGGGTAATTCCAAGTCCCTGAGGGATGCAATGATAAAATAAAAAAAAATAAAAACCCCTCCTGCAATACCTTTCCTCTGTTTATCCCAGCTGCATTGTATCAATATCATTTCCATTGATCTTTTAAAATATACCTGGACTTCCTTCCTTGTGGGGTAACAAAATGACACGCCTCGTAGCTCTATCCTGCCCTTGGGGTTCTGAAGCACCCTTCCGGCCCCGGAACTTGCATCTATTGATGGTTCCTTGAAAGAACGATCATTTAAAATATCAGGCTCAAAACTCAAACAACCAATTTTAGTGCTAAATAGTACTTAAACATACTTAGGGGCAATTGTCAAGTTTCTAATTTCTCTAAAACATTTAATTTTTTAACAAATGTTGTTAGTTATTTTGGTTATAATTTATTTTAATCTCATTTTTTTTTTTTTTCCTACCATTGTGGGCATTTTTATCAAATTTAAAAATGATAAGGTAGTAAAACTCTTTATAAGAAATAACTTACTGAAGTCAAACACAGAGATTTGAATGTAGCTTCTTGTCAAACATTTTCCTTAAAGATGCCATAATATTTAAAAATCATCTCAATTTACAATAGTAATCAGCAATCTGTTACAGTGCCATGGAATCCAAATCAATGCTACTGCTAAACTGATTCTGATAGGATGCTGATCAAATTTCCCTTTTGCTGAAACTTACCCGGATGTTACCGTAGATTCCCGTAAAATCTCGACTTTAATATCGGTGTTTGTTATGCATATTCATGTACATTGTATGTATAGACACGAACGCAAAATATACTTGCAGAAGATATAATTATCTACATCATCTTTATTGCCTTGATACCTATTTATGTAAATCCGACTATTACCGGAAATCGACAGAAACATCTGAATTAACAGTTGAGTAAAACAAACAACGGTATCGCAAGTTATTCGCAGGTACAACATAGGTCCAAATTGGATATTTTGAACTTTTTCCTTAACTTAAGTACAGGTATATAAAAATGCCATGCGTCCATGATAACCTACGACTTTGGAGAAAAAAAAAATGCTCAAATGACATCTCTGTATTCCCAAATCCTTAAATTGTTTGGTGAATACGGACCCTGAATTATAAGATATGGTTAAATAGAATTTCTAGCACCCGAAAATGCCTTCCCTTTGCAAGGAATCCTTCTCAAAGCATTACTTACACAATCAATAATATCGATTAGAACCTTTGCTGCACCCTTGGCTGTGGCGATTGAAGATAGGTGAGGGGTCATGTTACCGATGGAGAACGTCCCAATCAGAACGCAGAAAAATACCTGAAAGTGACAAAAACGGTCATCATTAAAAATCTCAATAGATATGGTCAACATTCGGTTACTTTGAATTTTTTTTTTTTTTTGGGGGGGGGGGGGGGGGGGGGCAAAAATGGCATTTTAGCAGGAAAACAAGAATGAGATGGAAGAGTCTTGCGGTCACTCAATTTTGGTTTTAAAAAATAAACTTTATTTTTTACATCGATTAGGAAACAAGTTATCACAACTTATATTAATCACGCTAGATTGCTCTGGTGGCGTATGTGGTCATTTTTGTGGGAGGAAACCAGAGAGCTGGGAGAAAATACACGTGTCTGGACGGGCGACCAATGTACTCTCTCACTTGTGTGACCAGGAATAGAACCCGGGATACACTGGTGAGAAGCGAAGCACGTTACTACTACGCTATCCAGGCATCAGAACTCAATTTGGTGACGTCGATATACTAACTACCCAAACACCACTTAAAACGTGATGTCTGTTTATAATTAAGTTTTACGGTGACATTAAGGGGACATAAAATATATAACACGCGATAACCACCGTGTTCATGTGCAATAATTGAAGGGCGCACAATCCGCAAGCAATTAACTATCACTTTCACAAGCAATAACAATCGCGTGCACTAGCTAGCACACTATCACATACTAGCCCGGAACAACAATGGTTAAAACGTCAGTCGACGTTGACTCACAGTCAGGACAGTTCCCGGTGTCATCCCAGTGCTGTTGTCTGCATACCAGTCCTTCACTTGCTCCGACCCGTACCTGTATACCGTACACAACATAAAACCATTTCAAAACAATAACTGTTCGTTTGCAAGTACCCGACCCAGAATTTTCAGTGAGTAGGTGTGTAGATAAAGTAGAATTTGTTTCGCTGTTAGCTTGGATATAACGTCCAACCAACAGTATTTCATAAAAGATTCCCTTTGTAGTCCTCTAAAATGTTAAAGGTGTGAATAAACAATGTCAATTAGTAAGAATTGAGATTATGCTAATAGTAGCCTTTGATATATTATACCTTTTATTTATATCTATATTCTGTAACTCAAGTTGTATTTTCTAAATATAATCCAATATAATCATATCATGGCATATATCATATTATATGATCAAATATTATATTATAGTACGAGTATATTATATAGCAGACGACCGATTTTTCTGACATTTATACCAGAAACATGGTTGCTTAGCCACCCTGTTCAAATTATGCACATTTTCTGTTGAAAGTAGATCTACATACACTGATAAACACACACAATAAAAGTAATTATCTACATATGTTGTACACAACTCACCAGAATGCAAGTGCATATGCACTGAACATTATCAGGAAAGTAAATCCGAGACCGAAACCAGTTATATATGACTTCTTTATTCCAATTTTCTTACTTTCCTCCAGCTTCTCCTCGTACCTGTAAACAAAGACACTGCTATATGATTTTCGTCTGCGCAACTAGCTGGCGAATAAAGCCGAGTATGACCGAATAAAGCCCAGCATGACCGAAGATTGCCGAGTATGACCGAAGATTGCCGAGTGTGGCCGAAGATTGCCGAATCACATTGCTGACATGATATAACATAGGCACATCTTTTTAATATCACCATATTGAAATTTCACCATGTTCCTTTTTATGTAGATTTTGTTTAGTCATATTTTTTTTCAAATGATACAGATGTTGCTTGCAGAGTTGTACCTTTGCGAGTTGGAATTGTATGCAAAATGTATGCATGATGAGCTGGTCATGAGGTTTTGGCACGACCAAAAGATCAGGAAGCAAATGGTGTCTTATCAAGATACATTTCGACATGAAAGCGGCATTTTTTCACTCTCTCTAACAATAGACCGTTTCACTTGGGGTTCGACAAAACTCGGTATAAATCGCTGATTTAAACTGCATGACCAATCAGTGACTGGGAAAGAATCTCAAATGTATGTTTACTTCCCATTGGACAGTGTGTGGAATTTTACACCAGCATGTAGGTTCGGGGAGTGCTCGTTGAATTACATAGGTTTACGTCTCATTTCGAAGTGAAATGGTCTATTGCACTAATTAGAATATGTAAGTATCTCTGGATTTGCGCCTGATGTGACTAATAAAGTTGACGACAAAGACCTATTCTGTCATAATAAAGATACATATCATTACATATTCTACCTTTGTGTTGTTATCCTTTGCTGAGGAATTCTACATTAGTCTCCCTTATACATGTGATCTTATCTATAGAAAATTGTCTCCCCTTAATACAGGCCTTATATTAATAAATAGTATTGCTATTGTAAAACTCATATCATGATTTCAATTGTAAATGTATATATTATAGTCTAGAAATTAATGTATCATTAGCAAATATAAAAAGACACTTTCTGTAATGCATGGAAATAAAGTCAGACTGCAATTTGTAATGAGTTTCTGAATGAAGAATAAAAACAGAATCAAGCTGCACCATTACCATCATTAGACCGACATCACCATGGTCAAATAGTAACGTACATAACTGTGGGTCTGAGGCTGTGAGTGTGAACCCAGCTGGATTTATATATTTATAAAAGGGACGAAGGTCTAGTGGTAACATATATGAATGCAAAGCTGAAGGTTCTGAGTTCGAAATACGTTGATTTTTTTTTCCATGGTATTCAAGAGGCGCCAAATACTGGTCCAACCCTGGTACAATAGAAAAAGATTTACCGGTACATATTTTACTGAAGGTTAAAAATTCCAAAATGCCTGGAATTTCATATGTGCTTTCACTTACCTATAAGTGGATTAAACTGATTTAAAATTGTGTATTTCTGTGCTTAAAAATTTCAAACCCAAGCAATACCGTTTAAGATCTTGGCTCTGTCCATTAAATGACGTCACAGTTTTGATGCAACTCAAAACCTCCTCTGCAACACTGCCTGCGCATGCATAGGACTCTTGCTCTCTTTTGGAAAATCCCGCAATCAACTGTTAAAAATAGATGTCAATCATCAAAATAAATCTCCTAAGCTTTATGCCTTTTCAAAACGTCATCTCGTTTTAAAATATTCATTTTACTTCAAAAGAAATATAGGTTTTTTTTTAAGCATTTCTTTTTATTTATCAATGTTAATATCTAAATTATGTGTATTGATGATGATATAACTATCAATGATAATTGAGTAACCTTACAAAATGAGTTTTACCGTTTTACTTTCAATGATAATTGAGTAACCTTACAAAATGAGTTTTACCGTTTTACTTTCAATGATAATTGAGTAACCTTACAAAATGAGTTTTACCGTTTTACTTTCAATGATAATTGAGTATCCTTACAAAATGAGTATTGCTGTTTACTTTCAACGATAATTGAGTATCCTTACAAAATGGGTATTTCCGTTTAATTTCAATGATAATTGAGTAACCTTACAAAATGGGTATTGCCGTTTAATTTCAATGTTAACAAAATCAGAGAGGCACTCAATTAAGAAAAATCTCATGAACCACTTAAGCAGTAGAATCTACAAGGACTTAAGCAATGCCACACAAAGCTTTACATAATTGATTGAGTCTAAGAGGCTTAATTTGATTATTGTTATCCCTCTATTTGAAACAATTGTATAATTGTCCATTTTTAATTGAGTACCGAAGCCGTTATTCCTCAGAATTGTTTTTGAAAATCGCGCCTTTCCATTTTATTAGCAACGCGTAATTCGTGATTGAAATAGCTTACAAATGTGTGCTTATATACATGCAGCACATGGCTGAATAAGAAAAATGACAGAATTCATAGAGGATATTTATTCTTTTCTGAGAAAGGTGCAAATTTATTTCATCCAGTGAATTTCAAAAATTGTATTCTAAAGAATGGCGTAGCCAGGAGTGAGAATTCAACTTTTGAAGTTCACGAGATGAAATACGATATATTGCATCTTCCACGAAAACCGAACAAATGTTCCTCTTATTTTATGAAGGAAAGAATGGAAGTAATAAATATATATTTTTATTATTAGCGCAATATTCCACTTCTTGTTTTTTTTTTGTTTTGTTTTTTTTTCACTCAGATTATCTTGAAAATTAAACGGTATTGTAACACTCACTGACGCACTCAACTTCATGTCAGTTATACAGACCTTGGCCATGAAGGCACCGCAGACTACCAACAAGGGACTGAGAGACATCATGACGAGAGCGAGCTTCCAGCCTTTGAGGAAGCCGATGATAAAGCCGGACAGGAAGGCAGAGAAGAACTGAATGCCAAAACTGACTTTGTCTCCAAGGCCCTCGCGCATACGTTCCAAATCACTGAAAAAAAAAAAACTTCAAAAGTCATGTCATCAAAGTGGTTTATCTAAAATAGAATAATGTAAACATGTTATTGCATATTTTAACAATTAATGGGTAACATTTATTCAACAACTCAGGAAATTTCGGTCGACCAAAATAAACATATAATCACTTAACAAACATATATCTTTTTTCATACTGTAAAGTGCAAATAAAATGTCAAAAACTTACTCTGCCAAACGGGTGGTCAATTCCCCGCTCTTATGTACGTCAAACCAACCTATTTCTTGACGCAAAATTGCGGCAAAGAATTTCTTCCTGATCTTGTTCACTTGACGCTCACATGTTGTTCCCCAGGCACTAATCTGATACAAACAAATAACACAAGACCTAGGACTTCTAGATTTCTCACTAGGAAAACATGAGAAAATATCACCAAAAACTTGAAGTCCTCCTACATAGTCAAACAAGAGCAGATCTGGATTTCCTAGCAGTTGGAGTTCTTGAAAAAAAAAAGTTCTTAAGTATGATTTTCATACTCAAACTCTAACTATGCCTATTAGTTTCAACAGGGATTTGAGTTTGATACTCAAATTTGAGCCCAATATCGTAGTTAAGTATTTTTGAGAACAGCGGACTTGCAAGACTCAAAATAAGGAGTTAGTGAGAATGCCTAGAAGGGTATTTTTAAATAATATATTTATATTGTTTTCTTGAACTAAAGGCCTAAAACTGACCGATTTAGCTGAAACTGACATTTAATTTGTCTAGACCCTTCAGTGCCTGAGAAGCTATATTTTTGTCTATGTATAGGTTAGTTCATAGTTGCCTTCAACTACACGATATAGTCCGCCCTCGTGACTATGTCGTGTAGTTAAAGGCAACTATGAACTAACCTATTTAGCACATGGTACTTTCCGTCCACTAGCGACAAAACGTCACAAAAGTGTGAGTTATTTGGTGGCATAGTCCACACTTATTGATTTTTTTACAAAAGTGTGGACTACGCTTTATAGTCCACGGTGACTTTGAACAAATACTGGCATCTGATGGACGAGAGGAAAATGTCATACGCTAAAACATGGTATTGAATGTTGCAACACCATTTCATATTGATTGTAACATTGAATAACAAGAGGGCCATGACAGCCCTTAATCACTTACCTGATTACTGACCATACCTTATCCATGATCGAACTTGACCGAGATATTATCAACACAAACATTTCTAACAAGTTTGACAATCAAATTTGACTAAAAATGTGACCCCCCTGTGATGTTAACAAGATTTTACTAAGTTTTGACCTAGTGACTTACTTTTTGACCCCTGCCCAACCCATGATTGAACATAACCAAGATATTACTAAGATAAACATTTTGATCAAGTTTGAGACAGATTCATCATCAGCTAATAATAGAGCCCCTAGAGTGTAAACAGGATTATTCAAGATTTGACCTAGTGACCTACTTTTTTATCCCATCCCAACCATAACTAAACTTGACCAAGATATTAAGATAAACATTCTGATAAAGTTGGGCCCAAAATGCTGCCTGTAGAGTATAAACCAGATTTAACCAAAATTTGACCTAGTTACCTACTTTTTGACCCCACCCATGATCAAACTAGACTGAGACATACAGTCTGAGCAAGTTATTTGAGGAGGATTGGATCAAAAGTGTGGCTTTAAGAGTGTAAACACTAAAATTGTTGACATTCTTTTCATAATCAAAGGGCCATAACTCCTGATCCCATGGGCCAATGTTAGTCATAATCAAACTTAGCTGAGAGATTATGACCATAAACATGGTTGTAAAGTTTGAAGATCATCGTTCAAAAAAAAAAAATGCCACTAGTGTGTTAACAAAGTGAAACTGGCATTTTTTATATTAAAAGCGGTTTAACTCCTGACCTCATTGGCTGATCTCAGCCATAATCAAACTCAATCGTGAGATTATGGCCATAAACATTGTCATTAAGTTGAAGATGATTGCTCAAAAATGAAGACGCAAGAGTGTAAACAAAGTGAAATCTGGCACTGTGTTGATATCAAAAGGGGCATAACTCCTGCCCTAATTAGCCGTTATCAGCAATAATCGAACTCAAGAGATTATGGTCATAAATATTGTCATTAAGTTTGAAGTTGATTGATAAAAAATGAAGACGCTAGAGTGCAAACAAAAATAAATCTGGCATAATTTGAAATTAAAAGGAGCATAACTCCTGACCTAATTACCGTAGCTGATCTCAGCCATTATCGAACTCAATCCAGAGATATTAATCATAAATATTGTCATAAAGTTTGAAGAGGATTGATAAAAAAATGAAGACGCTAGAGTGTAAAGAAACTGAAATATGGCATCTTTATACTAAAAGGGGCATAACTCCGGACCTAATCTGCCGATCTCAGCCATAATCAAACTTGATCGGGATAATATGGTAATACACATTCTTATAAAGTTTGAAGAAGATTGCTTAAGAAATGAACGTACTCGAGTGTAAACACTGAAATTGTTGACGGATGACACACATACGAACGACTAATATTCAAGTATCATAAAAGCTCACCATGAGCTTCGCTCAGGTGAGCTAATATAAGACAGAATCCATGCGAAAGGAGAGTTATCTCCCTTGTCGAGGGGCAGGCATGCGTTCAGTGAACCTAACAGTTGCGGTTGCACCCCTGTTTTATCGCTATGTTAATAATGTAAACAGGGTACCAACTTGCAACCGTGAGCTAATGAGAGCTAACGGTCGCCTTTACTGAGCGCACGACTGGCTTTAGTGGCAACAGGATATACTTCATGTTTGCCCGTATTTATAAAAAGTTTAGCATCTGGATTCTAAACTTTGAAATGACAATTTCTTCTTTCGTAACAAAATATAAAATATCTGGTAATTGTTTCCTGTATATACATGATCATAATTACTAAATCTTTGCAGATTAAATATCTAACAAGAGTGCCAGTGCCGTTACAATATACGCCGCCACATATATATATAAAGATCAAGATTACAGAGGCTTCTGATATCAAAGTAGGTCAAATGGCAGTGTCATTATATATTTTTTATCTTCTTAGCATAACTCTTGCAAAAATCACTAAACAAGATAATCCCTGCTTTATGCACTTCTCGTTATAGTAATAACATTGATTAAGATCCATTCGGTTCTCATGTTAATATGCTATAGACACCAAGTTTCGAAAAGTCGCTAAACCTGACAATCCCTGCTTCATGCTCATCTACCCATTATATCTGGCATTATTCAAGTTTCATAAAGAGATCCGTTCAAAAACTTAGGACGAGTTGCATTCACAAGGTTGCAATATCAATCAGCTACAGAGACTAATTTTCAGGGGACATAACACTTGCAAAAATCAATGAACTGAAAAATCACCAATTAATGCACATCTACCCATTAAATATTAATGACATTGACCAAGTATTGAAATAATACAGTCAGAAACCTTTTGCACAAATCAATGAACCGGAAAATTGCCGCTTCATACACATCTACCCATTTTGGTTATGACATTGACCAAGTATTGAAAAGATAGGGTCAGAAATGTTGGACGAGCTGCATTCACAAGGCTGCTACATCAGTCAGTCGTGAGTTGGGATAGATCCCACAAACCTGGTTTAGCGGCGGACCTAACTACCTGTATAAAAGATGCAACAAATATGGCTGCTCCAATGTATATGTAACGTAGAGCATATTTCGTCATTTCATCATTGTATTCGTCCATCAGCTCGTCCTGAGTCTTGTTCACAAGTGTTGCGTTGTCCCCTGGTCCTGGGAAAAAAGATGGATGGTTCAACACATGCAATTTGAAAATGGAGACTGTGATGTCACTAGCTTGCACTAGCCATTCAGACCAGTGTTGTGACACATTGCAACTAATACTATGAAAACATGCATGTCGATACGATTTACTTAAATGTTTGGTTTGTTTGCCATCAGAACACCAGTACAAGTATGTGATAATGTTAAGGGTGGCAATGACAGGGGTGACATGGCATCACGTCGTCTGTCTGAGATGGTATGATTTAAGTTAATCTTCCTTAAATAAAGATAAGGGTGGCAATGACAGGGGTGACATGGCATCATGTCGTCTGTCTGAGATGGTATGATTTAAGTTAATCTTCCTTAAATAAAGATAAGGGTGACATGGCATCATGTCGTCTGTCTGAGATGATATGATTTAAGTTAATCTTCCTTAAATAAAGATAAGGGTGACATGGCATCACGTCTTCTGTCTGAGATGGTATGATTTAAGTTAATCTTCCTTAAATAAAGATAAGGGTGGCAATGACAGGGGTGACATGGCATCACGTCGTCTGTCTGAGATGGTATGATTTAAGTTAATCTTCCTTAAATAAAGATAAGGGTGACATGGCATCACGTCGTCTGTCTGAGATGGTATGATTTAAGTTAATCTTCCTTAAATAAAGATAAGGGTGGAATGGCATCACGTCGTCTGTCTGAGATGGTATGATTTAAGTTAATCTTCCTTAAATAAAGATAAGGGTGGAATGGCATCACGTCGTCTGTCTGAGATGGTATGATTTAAGTTAATATTCCTTTTAAATAAAGATAAGGGTGCATGGCATCACGTCGTCTGTCTGAGATGGTATGATTTAAGTTAAGATAAAGGTGGAATGGCATCACGTCTTCTGTCTGAGATGGTATGATTTAAGTTAATCTTCCTTAAATAAAGATAAGGGTGGAATGGCATCACGTCGTCTGTCTGAGATGGTATGATTTAAGTTAATCTTCCTTAAATAAAGATAAGGGTGGAATGGCATCACGTCGTCTGTCTGAGATGGTATGATTTAAGTTAATCTTCCTTAAATAAAGATAAGGGTGGAATGGCACATGAGAACCTATCAGTAATAAAGGAGTGGTTTTCACGGCAACAACTTGATAACTTTTGTGGGGGAAATGACATCAGAGCACCAACATGTGATTAAGTTAAGAGCGGCATGACACCAGGGCAAAACAAGTGTTTAACTTGCAGTTGGCATGATACAAGTGTCTGACAGCAGGAGGTTAAGTTGACGGCATGCCACCAGAGCACCAACATGTGAGAAAGTTGCCACTGTGCCAATGGAATACAATTGTCTGCTGTACGTCACAATAGCGCCAAAATTTGAATATGTCACATGAGGAATGCCATGAGGACATGTACTTCACAAATTCAAATGTAATGTATGGATTTCATCATGCCAGGGAGCATTCTAGTGTTAAAGATGAGGGATTCATGACAAAATGGGAACCTACCTGCGACGAATGTGTCCGTCATGTCACCGAAGAAAATAAAGAGGATGGGCCATCCCGACCCGTGAACCATGGCAGCCAACACCCCCACGGTCATAAGCAGTTTGTCGAAACATGTTGCCTCCCGGTACTGAAAATAAAAGAAAACAACATCATCATCAACACCAGCAACACCAATATCATAATCACAATCACCATCCTTCGTAAAATACTAAATCATCAAAAACTCATCTTTAATTGCTTACACTTGCCATTCTATCTTTCAAAAAACCAACATAATCGTCCGTTATTTTGGTGCAATAGACCATTTCACCTTGGGATCGGCAATTCCCTGTATAATTCGCTGATTTCAATTGACTGGAGAAAATTCTCAAACATATATTTATTTCCCAGTGATCATTATACACCAGCATGTAGATAAGGTGTTTGGAAATTGCTGGTTGATTCATGTAGATGGTCGTTTGTGTCACTTCGGCTATCTACGGAAACCTCATTGTCATTTTCGTTATCGTCAGAGTATAAATAAAACTTACCAGCTGACCAAAGGATGCTGTTTCTACCTTCTTCTTCTCTTCTGATTCTGCTTCTTCTTTCTTTCTAAAAAATAATAAATTTATTCTTTCATAAATATTTTTGCATAAAATAATTGAAGTGAGATATCTAATCTTATATAATTTCAATTCATCATGACGTCCTGGTGCATATCCAGGCATGGACCTGTACGTCGTTTGGTAATATTAACAAGAGGGCCATGGTGGCCCTGAATCCCTCACCTGATTATAAATAAGCAACTTATGTTGCATCTTTTATATTGGCCTACTTTTTGACCCCACATGACCCAACTTCAAACTTGTTCAAGATTTTTTGGATATAGTCTAACCAAGTTTCATGAAGATTTGGCCTCACCTACTTTTTGACCCCACATGACGCAACTTAAAACATATCCAAGATGTTATAAAAACAAACATTCTGACCAAGTTTCATGACAATATGGCCAAAAATGTGGCCTTTAGATTGTTAACAAGGTTTTTCTAAGATTTAACCTCGTGACCTACTTTTTGACCCCACATGACCCAAATTCGAACTTGTCCAAGATTTTATGGAAACAAACATTCTAACCATGTTTCATGAAGATTGGGCCAAAAAATGTGGCCTCTTGAGTGTTAACAAGGTTTTTCTAAGATTTGACCTCGTGACCTACTTTTTGACCCCACATGACCCAAATTTGAACTTGACCAATATTTTATAGAAACAAACATTCTGACCAAGTTTCATGAAGATTGGGCCAAAAATGTGACCATTTGAGTGTTAACAAGGCTTTTCTGAGATGTGACCTCATGACCTACTTTTTGACCCCACATGACCCAAATTCCAACTTGTCCAAGACTTTATGGAAACAAATATTCTGACCAAGTTTCATGAAGATTGGGCAAAAATATGGCCTCTAGAGTGTCAACAAGCCAAATTGTTGACGACGCACGTTGCACGACGGACGAAAGGCGATCACAAAAGCTCACCTTGAGCACGTTGTGCTCAGGTGAGCAAAAAATAGATATATTTATTTTCATTATCGTCATCTTTGTTATTACGTTCTTCAGAAAAGACTCTTAGAAGTATACAAAACAAGATATATCAGTACAACCTGAATGTCCTTGTCTACAATAAAATGGGAGGACTAGAATTCCTATATTCAATACACGGTTCAGTGTCTCCAATCAATAAAAAAAATCCAAATAGCCTCCAGTATTAAGTGATTTTCAAAGACTTAAGAGCCAAAGTCTTAAGAAAGTTTCACCGTCAAGGAGCATTAACTAAAAACAAACAAAAAAATAAGTAAAGAAATTAATTGAAAAAAAAATGAGCAGAGGTAAGCAAAATACATATCAAAAGTTAGAGGTATATTTTTCTGGAAAAAGAGATAGTCCGGAATCCCCCATTTCTAAGAAAAGTTCAAAGTCCAAGGAATATAACTCCGTCAAGAATAAGCCATGGTGAGCGAAAAATATATGAATATTTCCATGGGGAAAACTCTTCGTATACGTAAATCTGATAGAATAAAAAATATCCGTGTCATTTCTTTTTTACAATAAGTAATAAGTATAATGCAATAAATCTTGACTGTCATCTTTCTTTATTTTACAATGATAAATAAGAAGTTTTAAGACACTATGTAGGACACCATTGTTACGGTTAAAATCAGCGAAGTCCCAGCATATTTCATCTGGAGACGAATGATTAAGTTGTTGTGAGCAAAATACTATTCAGAATTAAATTTGATAATTTTAACAAATGTTACAAAATTGTCTGTAACCCTTTATCTTTTACAGACAGGCAAACAGCAGACTCAGATCAGGCAGCATCTTCCGGTAGCGTCCCCCCCCCCCACCCATCCCACCATTGTCTTATTAATTTTTATGGCAATATGTCTGCTTCTAAGTCACTCATATGTGGGGTAAATTTTATCAAAAATGCTTAACGTCCAATCAATAAATGTGTGTCTGTGCCAAAAAACATGTAATGCGGGCGCACTGCTTGTGCCCCACTGAAACGGGAAAGTGTAACACCTTCGGAATGTTCATATCTTGCTATCTTTATCAGTAGGTAACTTCTTATGATCTCAACAAACATTAGATTTCACCGTTTTAATTTGATCCACATATCTGCATCTTGAGACAACGTGCCCAATCGCAGGCTGCAATGCTCGAATCAATAAATAGTACAATAAAATAACGAAATTCAAGGATAACTTTTGTTAATTATGAAACATCGAATAATTAGTTTGGGCACAATCATTAATTTCACTTTAAAACATCACTGTGACGTACTTTACTGGCAATTTATGAATCAAAAGCTCACATAATGTTGTCACTTTCAGAAAAGGCCAGCAATTTCTAAATATATGCATAAATTTGATTGTCTTCTTTGTGTTTAACGTCCCACCAACAGTATTCAAGTCATTTTGGGGACATTTTGGCTACATGGTACAGATATCCGCTTTTAAGCTTGTATGCATATTTATCATTTATAACTTTAATACATATTGAAAAAAGGCTGTTTGCAGTACATTTTAACATATTAATAGGGCGATAATTCAGATATAAATGTGGAATAATAATACTATACATGTAATAATAATAATAATTAAGTTTAAACATTCTTGTTTTAATTCGATTAAGAAACATTTTTTAAACAATTTATATTGATCTCTCTCGACGGTTCCTGGTTGGACCAGTACTTTGCACCTGGATAGGGCTTGCTTCCAATTATCAGTAAATGTAGATGCGCACGTGGTGACGGTAAACCTAGTCACTTATTGTTTATCAACTGCCAAGAAATAGCAAAATCTTCAATTTGTAATACTTTTGTCTTGAACATGACAACAAGATTTTGTTAGGCTTAACGTCCCACTGACAGTATTTCAGTCATTTGTAGACAATATATCTACTTGACGTCCCACTGACAGTATTTCAGTCATTTGTAGACAATATATCTACTTGACGTCACACTGACAGTATTTCAGTCATTTGTAGACAATATATCTACTTGACGTCACACTGACAGTATTTCAGTCATTTGTAGACAATATATCTACTTGACGTCACACTGCAGTGTCACACCGTAGAGGTGTTGCATGATACCACACCCAGTCACACTATCCTGACATCGGGCCAACCAGTCCTGAACCTACCCTGCTGAATGGACCATGTATCAGAGGCATTTAATGCAAGAGAGAGAGAGATGCGTATGCCGACAGGAATTGTGGTGACATCATTCCATTGTGTGCACAAGTAACAGAGAGGTAGATTTCCTCATATGACCTAAGATCTGATTAATCACGAAACGTTTTTGAAACGTGCTAAAGTCATAATTTCAGAGCTAGGTTAAAATTTAGTACATAGATTGCGAAACAAAGCAACGTTCAAGCGCCTGTATGATTTATATGTACTTTCAAGTGTTATTCTATTTCCGGTTCAAAAAATGTATTACTTTTAATCCTTGACTGCTAATCAACAACTCCGTTGTTGTGGAAAGACATCCATTTCAATTTTAATTTCATTGGCTTCCGTTGTTGGTTTGTCGATTTTGTTGTTGTTGTTTTGTGTGTTTTAATTCATTATCTTATTATTCTTCACCATAGTGCTTAGCACTCATTCAAAAATTTGATTCCCAAAAGCCCTCACGTGTCGGCAAATTGGGGGCGTAGGATATACTGTACCACATAAAGCCTGATATGCAGAAAACCACAGTTAAACCTTACCAAATTTAATTATAAAGTCCTCATTTCCAGGCCACTGAGGAGCAGCGAACAGCATAAAACCTGATCAGCCTGCGAGTTACTCGCAGGCTGATCTGGTTTTATGCTGTTCGCATAGGTCTTTTCAAGGTGTCCTCTATGAGGGAAAGGGTTAAAGGATCTTTACATCATTTCAAACACAGTATGCTGATACTACATTGTTTGATATAAACACACACACACACACACACTACCATTCACATATAGTGACACAAACCAGACAGGTGTGAACAAACTAGAAGTGAGGTCAAGAAGGGACCACTGGAGTGACCCAATACCTGCGCTTATCGTACTTGGTCGTATTTCATCAGGTTTGTTTGATGGGACTGCAGTGGCGTAGGAATGTCAACAAATCGATGAGATAACAGTTACGCTAGCAATATGTATACCATGATAGAGACACTCAGAACAAGTCACTTACGATATACCGACATTACGATAAACCGACAAAACCCTCCCCTTCATAGAATTTTGCAAGCTGGACAAAATCCTACACGACCTGTTTTTCAGCGGACAAAAATATCCTTCAAATAATGGACAGAATCTCCTTCGAACAACAATTCTTTAAAACTTTTGCAAAATTGTCATACTAAAAAATGCAACTGTTTACTGATGACAAGTTACTTTCAAGTACACGCGTGTACCGGATTCTAAGTTGAGGGACATTCTTGATATATTGTTCGTAACTCTCAAGTTTTAAGACACTTTCTACACGATAATTCTTTATTGACAAACTAAGTTTTGGAACGCATATTAACCTATTACCTTATATACTAGACTCAATTTAACGCATTTGTAACAAAGCAGGCCCAGATAATATAGCTTTTTTTTTAAATTATTTCACCTTAACGTTTCGGGACATAAAACAAGAGGCCAAGATGGCCCTGTGTCGCTCACCTGATTAAGATGGCTGTGTTAGGCAAAATGACAATAAATCTGGCATCTAAAGTGTTTTTCTAACATTTGACTAAGTGGCCTTCATTTTGATCCTACCTGAATTTGCACTCAACTGGGAATTCATGCAGTCATCATTAATATCAAGTTTAATGAAGACTGGGAAAAAAATGTAGGCCTCTAGTGTGTTCATAAGATTTTTCTAAAATTTGCCCTGGTGACCTACTTTTTGACCCTATGTTGCCCAGTTTTGAATTCATCCGAAACTTGATGTAAACAAACATTCTGACCAAGTTACATTAAGGTTAGTCTAAAACTGTAATCTCTAAAGTGTTCACAAGGTTTTTCTAAGATTTGACCTAGTTGTTAACCCTAAATGACACAATTTTAAACTCATCCAAGATATCATGTAGATGAACATCCTGACCAAATTTCATGAAGACTGGGCCAAAACTGTTGCCTCTAGAGTGTTAACAAGGTTTTTCTTAGATTTGACCTGGTGACCTAGTTTTTGACCCCACATGACCCAATTTCGAACTCATCCAAGATATCATGTAGACAAACATCCTGACCAAATTTCATGAAGATTGGGCCAAAACTGTGGCCTCTAGTGTGTTCACAAGGTTTTTCTAAGATTTGACCTAGTGACCTAGTTTCACACTCTAAATTATGTAGACAAACATCCTGACCAATTTCATGAAGATTGGGCCAAAACTGTGCCTCTAGGTGTTCACAAGGTTTTTCTAGATTTGACCTGGTGACCTAGTTTTTGACCCAACCAATGAACCACCAAGTTTTCCGAACTCATCCGAGATTACATGACCTAATTTTACAAACCAATTTATAAAACTGCGCATTATTTATGATATAAACTAGTGGTACATCCATAACGTTTGATTAAATACACAACTAATATAGGAGATAGGAAGTCCTACCAGCTGATGACGACCAATGATTCGACAATATATTCCAAGCTGATGATTTCGCAACAACCATTAATGCTTATGACCTATGATTTACTTCATCAAATTCTAATGACTCGACTTTGCCTAACGAAATACTGTAGATAACCACGGTGTTCATCTATGAAGTCTAAACCAAACTCTGTGAATTAATTTAAACACGTTTTTCTGCCATATGCAGTGTTCAAACCAGTGATAACGATGAAAAGAAAGTTGATAAGACAGCGTCGTTATCAGAGGTCAAGAGAACCTTTGGGTATAAGTTATATTGTATATTTGTAACAAGGGTTCACGTGGGTAGAAGTTTATGACTTTCAAAAATCATACACATTAGTAAATGTAGTTATAGTAGATCTCTCTCTCTCTCTCTCTCTCTCTCTAAAAGCCGAAAGAACTCTATTCAATGGGGGAATATCAAACATATCGGGTACATATTAAATAATAATAATAAAAACTACAAAGTCAAATCAAAATTACAAATAAATTCTTGATTTTTGTTCACTTTCTCTGAAACCTTTTCTCTTTTTTTTTTTTTTTTTTTTTTAATATGTAGGATACTTAAATCAATCAGACGCATGCCTGTTATCAAATGTCGATACACAAAGACACACAGAGTTTGCCTAAGACCTGCTATTATCAACCGCATAATGAAGGAAGTTTCAAGAGAAACTAGAGGGTTTCTAATCTACTTAAACAACATATGGCGTCATTTTACTAAAATATTAAAAATAAAACTGAAAGTATCCATACCCGTCTTCATCTTTAACAGTGTCCCCCTCAACGGCTGGCAATTCATACGTTTTAGGCATTTTTTGACTAAAATCTGAACAGCTTCAATAAGCACTGACGGTAACCTGCAGGCTTCCTTCCTTTAAATAAGTCCTATAGACCCTATTATCGCCAATGATGTAATCTCCTGAATATATTTCTAACGAGCATAAAATCTATAATGGCTTCTTTCTGAAGTCCTTTTAAATTTACCGTAACAACTATAGATCACACACATACACGCGCACGCGCGTACACGGACACAACATTATTTTTCTCGGACACAATTTAATTCCAGAGCCTGATCCTGCGACTGTCTCAGTTATTTGATACCTGTTCATTCAAAACTATCGTTTAAGTGTTCAATCCACGACCTGCAAAGTGGACTGTCACAATCGACCAATCCTCGGCCTGCGATAAGAATGATTCATCTCTCTCTCGCGCTCTCTCTCTCTCTCTCTCTCTTGTATTGCGATAAGTACCCGAAGGGGAAAAGGACATGGAAAAGGTCTGGGACATTCTCCCTACTATGTTACTATAGAAACTGAGTCACGTCCTAACGAGACTTAACTTGAGCCATATATTATAGATCTACCTGTGTTTTATATCTGTATCAAACTGACCTCTGATATCTTTGCTGAGGGTCATGTTAACATCTCTATACCAGACCTTTGGTGTGTGGGAGTTTCGTTTGCTTTGTTTGGATCAAACGTCCCATCAACAGTATTTCATACATTAAGGGAATAAATAACAAATACTAAAGATGTGATATAACGCCGAAGATGGTAGCACACACTTCTGCATCGGACAACATTTCAGTGCTATATTTAGGCATCTATATTTAGATTCTCCTCCTTTTTTCTACGCGGAGATAAAGTTCCAAATTGTGTTTTCCGTCTTAAAATTTTCATGTTTATTTCAATAAGATTGCATTATGACAGTCGAAACTGAATTAAAATGTGTTGATAATCCATGCTGGAGATAATGTGTTTAACAAACTGTAATGACACAAGAAGGAAATTCGTAAGCGAAAAAAATGCTAATCAGTCGGAGATATTTGCGGCTGGTATACAAAAGTATTCGACAAAATTTCATCTGTATTACCATTGGTCCAGTGGGTAGAACAGTTAGAATGATCACCAATCTGGCGTTGCCAGCGAAAGTTTTGGGTTTGATTCCTAGCTGAAGAACTTTTTTTAATATGTTTGCAATATTAGATAAATATATTTTTATAATATTGAATATCATCAATTTACCTATAATAAGATCATGTGTTTATAAAAATAAAATGACAAAAATAACTTACATAAATTAAACAATGAATCTTTTGAAAGATTTGCTCCCACATACTGATATAATTTTTTATAAACTAGGAAAGAGAGAGTTGTGCTTATTGTTAGCAGTCATTTGAGAAAATATTGTGTTCATCTTTTCTTGTAACGACCGTGTTCACGTAGGGTTTAAGCGGGTTTACAAAAATGAGTAAATTGGTATCGCTTAAAAAATCTGATCCTTGTTTATTAAATTTACTTTAATAAATAAGTCCCTGTTCTCTCAGCGCTGTCAGCGCTTTGATAAGACAACTTTTGTGAAAAACACAATATCCTAACGCAGTGACCTCCCCTTACAAGTAATGTAGTGCCTACTCCATATAGTTTTACTTTAATTCTATTTGCATCTCCCTCTCTCTCTCTCTCTCTCTCTCTCTCTCTAAGACACACACACATGGTGACTATGTGTATTTGCGTGATTTAATTGACTTACTTATTTCACGTTCAATTAAAACCTATCAATTTGGTTACTTATTGGTGGTCGATATACCTAATAGTATGCATTTTAACTAGCACTGATACACCGTATGGGAGCGACACCGGATATTGGTACTAAGCGAAGCGAGAAAAAGTCGAACGAAGCTTGACCTAAGGGTAAGTTTTATCGAAATTTTCACGTTTCTAAGAATCTGACATGCACTATCATATATGTATTCATTTATAACAAGTTTCGCCGTCTATCAAACCAAAATACTATTCTGAACCACCGTCATATACTTTAGATCGCTCTTAAACATGTCATCTTGTACTGGCAAAAAGTTATATCTGTCAACTTCATTCCCTTTAAAATAGTTCCATTTCAGCTTAATAATAGCGTATCTGGCCAGGTTTTATCCGTCATAATCTAATATTTATGTAGATGTTAGTTTTTCCTAGTTTTGATTCTAATTAACTACAAAATCTTATTAATATCATTTTCTTTTACTGTACGGCGGCTAAGTTATTTGTGACAACCGGGTGTACGGCTTATTACTATTGTCATGTACGGCACATTGCATCGAAATCAAACAAACATTCCTTTGTTTTTCTGAAAAACGAGTGTTCCCTTAGTATGAAAATTTGCCAAATGACACTATTCTTTACCTTTCTTTCATATTTACAGAAGTCATACCTAGATTTTCACGTGTCTACGCCAATATTGAATATTTCAATGAATCTCGACATTGAAATTATTCACACATCACTAAATCAACGTTAAGTAAATCTTTCATTCAAGCGTTTTCCGCGATAACAACGATTGGAAAATATTCACCACAACTCCATCCAGGGTTTAATATATCATTCTATCGATATTAAGCGTTTCATCTTGTACAAAATGATACATCTTTGTACTAAACAACCTTAATATTCTTTATGGTATGAAACTTCAAAAATTAAATTTTTAAAAGTGTTGTTATGTTCCTATTAGATATGGGAACAAATCAAATATTTTGATATCCGACTTTTATCCAGAACTTAGTAATCCAATTAAAGAAAATTAGTTCCAACAAAATAAATCTTAATCATATACCGGTTACAAAACTGAGATGAAAAAATCACTTACGTTATTGGAAAAAATTTTGAAATACATTTTTGTGAATGATTGGTGTGTACAACTTATATGTATTTAGTTTCGCTTTTAGCTGTTGAATTTCTTCGTAATTGAATGGAAGTAATAAAAGCAAAACAGAGAGAATAAGATTATCGAGTAGAAAAGTGTCACCGCGATTCCGTGATGATTCCACTGAGATTCTACAGTGAAGGTTTTTGATTATTTTTGTGTTCGCGATGATTAAGAAAATAAATATTGCGGTCATGGGTGGAAGTCCTCGGTGGGTGGTGGACGATGCGTATACCGCGTGAGCTATACTGTATGTATAGGATATCGACCGATTAGAGGTCTTACTGCATAGAAAAGACCTGGGCACGAACTCCATGTATCACCGAAAGCGCAAAGCGCTTGAGGTAATTTACGAAGCTCGTGTCCAGGTGTTCCCTGTGCAGAAATACCGACGTACGAGGTCGATTTTCGACTTACACTTTGGTATATTGCCGCCGGGTATCGCACATACGAGCTCACGATCCAGTGCGGACGTTCTAACCACTTGGCCATCAGAGACTGTCTCTATGTAGTTTACTTTTAACCATCTTAATCTTTTAATCATCCTCCGCATTACTTAATCAAAATAGGCTTATTTACATTGCCTAAAAATCACATAAAAACATTAAAGTATTTGTTCTTTTTACCGTGGTGACTAAGTATACATTTTGTGCACGATATAGTGTCGTAATTGTACTTTTATACTGTGGAAGAAAACACTAAGAAGCCGTACACCTTTTTGTGGAATATCAATTAGCCGTACACACAACATATAAGCCGCCGTACAGTAAAAGAAAATGATATTAATAAGATTTTGTAGTTAATTAGAATCAAAGATAGGAATAACTAACATCTACATAAATATCAGATTATGGCGGATAAAGCCTGGCCAGATACGCTATTATTGAGCTGAAATCGACCAATTTTAAATGAAATGAAGTTGACAGTTATAACTTTTTGCCGGTACAAGATGACATGTTTTAAGAGCGACCTAAAGTATATGACGGTGTTTCTGAATAATATTTGGTTTGATAGACGCCGAAATTTGTTGTGGATGAATACATATATGATCGTGCATGTCAGATTCTTAGAAATGTGATAAATTCGATAAAATTTACCCTAAGGTCAAGCTTCGCTCGACTTTTTCTCGCTTTGCTTATATAGTACCAATATCCGGTGTCGCTCCCATACGGTGTGATATAAGACAAAGAAAACCGGACCAAATTACACGTGCAGCAGCATCTTATGGTTTAAAGTATCAATAGATGTATAGCTTAATGAGAGGCAAAATCTATGGGGTTGAACCTCACGCCTCTAGGGACTGCGTTACACTACAGAAATGTGGCATGATGTAACTATCCTGATAATCATGTTGTTGTTGTTGTTGTACCGGGGTTCGAACCCACAACGGTGAGGGGCTGGAAGATTTGTAGTCCACGACTGTAACCGCTCGGCCACGGCGCCTGATAGTCATGAAGTGCAACGTAAGAGCAATAAGGATAAATCCATATCAATACGTTGATCTTACATTCCTAATGACAAAACATATTAATATCAGATTAAAGCAATGGTGCAACAGTTATATTAAGTCACAGGTAAAATCTTGACATCTCTCTCTCTCTCTCTCTCTCTCCTAGTCCTCTCACCCATCCAACACTAAGCAAACAAAGGCTGCGTCAAGATCTAAAAATAGACATGACATGCAAATATATCAGTAGAGCCAAATAAGGAAATGTTATCAAAATGTTAAATGTCTTTATCTTATGATCTTTTACGGATTCTTTATACATGTGAGTGAGTGAGTGAGTGAGTGAGTGAGTGAGTGATTTTAGTTTTATCTCTGACCCTGGATCACCTTAAATGAGAAATACGATTAAATAGCATAGGCTAAGGCTATGTTGAACCGAGCTAGAAATTGACCCTACAGCAGACGTAACGCGTTATGTAAGGGTGTACTAGACATGTCATCAGTTGCGGTGCTAGACATTTCGTACCATAACCATTTCGTACCAGATTTTTTTTTTAAATTTAACTCTATTTAATTACGTTTGGCCAAAAGCCTTTATCAAAATATCGACATCACTACAATATTCTGCCATTTAAATTTCGAACCATTTGTTCAGTCGTTTCATACCATGCCTTTAATATTTCGTGCCATTTGTTCATTCATTTCGTACCATGAGTTTACTATTTCTTGCCATACATCCAGGCATTTCGTTTCTACACTTTTTCATGTCAGCATTTCGTACCATGACTTTACTAGTTTGTACCATTCGTTCAGTCATTTCGTACTATGACTTTACTATTTCATGCTAAAGAAGCGAGATTTCTTCCACCATGAAACCCGTGATACGATGTGTAATGTCCGTGCATGTATATGTATTAGGTTATAAATGTAAGAAACCTAGACCTGCGTCTCAAATTGAAATACGCCTCAAGTTATAAAATCACAGAAAAAAGACAAGTACACTTACGCAAAATAAAATAAAGAAGTGCTAAATGTTGGGAAAAGTGTTTCGTTGAAAGCAGACCATGACATGATGTTATTTTTTTCTGCTTGCACTTTTAGTGCTTACAAAGCAAAAAGGTGCATGTCATGTGTATTTATAGATCCTGACGCACCCCTTGTATTATGCAGATCGGGGAAGTGTGTCAAGACAAATATGTCACATGGTTGATTGTCACATGGTTGATTGTCACATGGTTGATATATATTCTTAATAATAAACGGTGTTTGTTTATTTGTTTGTTGGGTTTATCGTCATGTGCATACGGTTGCAGAATTCGAAATGTTATGATGAGTTAAACATAAAACGGATAAATAAGTGGTTAAGGTCTTCGCCACAAAAACGGGAAGCCGAGGATTCGATCGCCGGCCGCGACTTATCACCAAAATCTTTCCTTTATTTGGCAGTCAGAATATAAAAGTAGTTCTAGGGCTGAGGATGATGTGGCGTTATATCACATGTCTATGGATGGCAGTACTATATCTGTCTCAAGTAGACATAGTCTCCTAATGATCGAAAAGTTAAGATCAAGAAACAAAACATCATCAAAATATACTTTTGAATCCTTTATACAGTGGATGTAACCAGTCACATCAATGAACCGCTCGGCGCGACATGCTATTTTTGGTACTGGTTCTCATGTCTCTGCGTCTCATGTCAAAACCACCTAAAACTTAGCGGAATGTGATAGTCTTTTCGTTGATCTTTCACTGTGTGGTTGACTCAATGATTGAAGATAACAACTGTTTTTTGTGTCCGTACCTGTAGGGGATAGCACCAAACCGAAAGTAGGACAAAATCACAAATAACCGGTGCACAAATGTGGACTAGATGTAAACCATACACGTAAATGAAAAAGTGTCTGCACTTGACTAGATTTAACACGGGTCCCGGATAGAGCAACGTGGTTTCAATCCCCTAACATTTTGATATATAACACTTCTTGTTGCAAGACCTGTCCCACCTACCCCTATTTTAAAACAACTTTTCACTTATTGTCACCCTTGGTCAATCGGGAGTTTGTTTGTTGAGATTAACGTCCCATCGACAGTATTTCAGTCATTTGGAGACGATGTCTACTTGAGACAGATATATTGTTGCCACACTGCAGTATCACGCCGTAGACATGTGGCATGATACCACACCCGGTCTCATTATCCTGACACCGGGCCAACAAGTCCTGCAACTACCCTTATATGCTGAGCGCCAAGCAAGGGAGCTATAACAGTACCATTTTTTACGACTTTGGTATGTCGCGGCCGGGGATCGAACCAACGAAGCGGACGCTCTAACCATTCGACCACAGGGGACAGTCAATCGGGAGTAGTATCCCTTGTATTATATATAGTGATCTATGACCCTTCTTTCGTGCAAGACCCCTTTGCTCGTAATGGGAGTCGATCGCCCGCCGCGTGACGTTTATAAATGCAAAATTTGAAAACATGCGCATGCGCAGTAGGTATAAAAGGGACACTCGGTCTGAAGAAACAGAAAATTATAATTTTCACGGAAATAGTCGTTTCAATTTTGATAACATAAAGACACTACACTGGCCAAAAAAGTAGGGCATTATAATTTACAGTGTCGTCCAATCCCTGAAACGATTCTGCTCCATGTAAAA
This sequence comes from Solen grandis, assembly GCA_021229015.1. NCBI lineage: Eukaryota > Metazoa > Mollusca > Bivalvia > Adapedonta > Solenidae > Solen > Solen grandis. Next base: position 6,794 of record JAIFHC010000748.1, on the reverse strand, counting down.
GCTATGCAGTAATATTAATAAACAGCGGCTGACTATTTATAAACCCTTTCCCTCATAGAGGAAACCATGAAAAGACCTATGCTTACAGTATAAAACCAGATAAGCCTGCGAGTAACTCGCATGCTGATCAGGTTTTATGCTGTTCGCTGCTCCTCAGTGGTCTGGAAATGAGGACTTTGTAATTAAATTTGGTAAGGTTTAACTGTGATTTTCTGCAGATCAGGCTTTATGTGGTACCTGCTGAGTGCGTCAAAATGAGTCTATATGAGGGAAAGGGTTAAGAAGCCAACTCGTTTGTTTGTTTATTTATTTGAGGCAGAGCTCTCACCAGGATTCCAAAAGGTTGAGTCCTTAAAAAAGATTATCCAAACATTTGGAATCCTCCAATATATCCGTTAAGGAGAAGCTCAGAAAATCATGGTAGTCCTTTTCCAAAATGATGAATTTGTTAGAACCTAAATAGTGACATGTGCATATTTCTAAACATAAGCAATATACGATATATAATCAGTACATAACTTCTGTTATGATCAATAATGAGCTTTCAGACTAGTGGACTTATGTGCCGACACCATCATCGGAAAACCTACGTTCGCTCAATACGCTTTGCTTCATAATTTGGTTAGCAAAAATTATTAATTAGACATTTCATTGGATCCGTGGCAGAGACAGCGAGGCGACAGCTAGGATCATTTGACCAATGAAAAAGCGCGGGATTTTGAAAGTTAGCTTCGTTGTACCATGTAGAGCTGACGTCACGCTCCTCGCCTAAGCGTTGCGGTTGATCTTGCGGAAACAATGAGTTATCTTTTGCTTTTGTAAATTTCAACAAAGAGTATTAAAAATATTAGTGTTATTTCATTGGTCAGGAAGAAATTGATAAATATCATGAAAACGAAGTTTTGCCAGCTAAAAATCTCACGGTATATAGAAAAGTGATAATGGGATATATACCGTGGGTTTTCGACGATGGTGATTACAAACACCTGGATATTCAACGCTGTGGGTACGAGTCCCGGTTGGGTCTCTCATATATTTTCATGTCAGGGTTCATCTCAGCTTTCTCCACATATGATTAGCTGGACATCGCTATATCACTAAAATACAGTTGCAGCTACTTTTGGAAATCGTCGACAATCAGCCCATCATCGGTGACTTTAGTACTATTATTTCATGCGCAAGTTACACTAAGAATTTTAACCTTGCGTAAAATCATTATGAATTTAGTTAATCATTCCAACACTATAGTTGAGACAACGGCAAATTCAATCACAACAACAACGACGACAACAACCAGCAATAGTATTTGATTAAAAAAAAAAAAAAAAAACAAAAAAAAACAAAAACGGGCACTTTCTTTCGTATTTTCGGTTCTGACAAGAAAGGAGTCTTTACATCGTTACCACGTTACCCTATCCAATATTTTAAAATGAACTTCTCCTTTTCTCTCCTTTGCCATCATTTATAAATAAACCAACGTTGTATAAAACGCTGTTGCCCTTTGTGTCGCAAAAATCTGCTGCAGTATTATTATCTCCCCAATGCAACACATTAACTTTGTTCGTGAAAGCAAACCATATTTCGTTTTATAGAAATTTTAAAAAAGCTGGTTGTATTCAACTGATATATTGTTTCCCTCAGATAACACCCGACTGCACCTACGCTAGTCACCTACGCTAGTCAACATACAGGTATATGAATGGAGAGAAACGTAACAAAATCCAAGGGTGTCCGACAATGAAAAAAATGTATATCTTGTGAATATTGTCAGATATTCCCAGACAAATAACCCATATGAATATTGTCAGACATTCCCAGACATATAACCCATATGAACATTGTCAGACATTCCCAGACAAATAACCCATATGAACATTGTCAGACATTTCCAGACATATAACCCATATGAACATTGTCAGACATTTCCAAACATATAACCCATATGAACATTGTCAGACATTCCCAGACAAATAACCCATATGAACATTGTCAGACATTCCCAGACAAATAACCCATATGAACATTGTCAGAAATTCCCAGACATATAACCCATATGAACATTGTCAGACATTCCCAGACAAATAACCCATATGAACATTGTCAGACATTCCCAGACAAATAACCCATATGAACATTGTCAGACATTCCCAGACAAATAACCCATATGAACATTGTCAGAAATTTCTAGACATATAACCCATATGAACATTGTCAGACATTCCCAGACATATAACCCATATGAATATTGTCAGACATTCCCAGACAAATAACCTAAATGAACATTGGCAGACATTCCCAGACAAATAACCCATATGAACATTGTCAGATATTTCCAGACAAATAACCCATATGAAACATTGTCAGACATTTCCAGCCAATAACCCATATAAACATTGTCAGACATTTCCAGACAAATAACCCGTATGATCATTGTCAGACATTTCCAGACAAATAACCCATATGAACATTGTCAGTCATTTCCAGACAAATAACCAATATGAACATTGTCAGTCATTTCCAGACAAATAACCCGTATGATCATTGTCAGACATTCCCAGACAAATAACCCATATGATCATTGTCAGACATTTCAAGACTCCTTACTCATATGAACATTGTCAGACATGTCCTGTAACATAAACCATATGAACATTGTAAGACATGTCCTGTAACAACTTTAAATACGCATCAGTCATATTTTGATGATTTTAATACTGAATATGATTAGATATTTTCATTAAATTTGGACCAAATCATAATCAATTCCAAAGACATCAACTGTGGGAATTTTATTTTAATAGATAACAATTTACGTATTATTTTACGACACTTACAAAGTCACTAGGTGAAAACATTGAGTTCAAAAAAAGTCACTATCGTTAGCTGCAAGATATGCTGTGCACCGGGATACAATAATTGTATGTGGCATAAAAGCAGAGAAAAACTAATTTCTCTATGATGTTGCTTAACTGTCACTTTACCAAGTGGCGGAATTTATTAATTTTTTTTATGCAAAGTTGGCCCGCAGGTGAATTTGGATTGTGGATGTGCAGGTTTCGGTCATTTAATGGTGTTATAGAAAGCTTAAATTCCGATACAAATCCGTGTAACTTACTAATAATCACATCAAGCTAACAACCTCAGACACCTCCAGGGATTATTGGATACACCATAGAAAGGCCGATACCTGTATATCTGCTATCCGAAGTTACGTAGGAGCCACATAGGGACAGTGCAGTCGATCGGTTATATAGGATACTGAGAATTCAAATCAAAGTGCTGATACTGCTGAGAGAACAGTATTGTCGCGTTCTTTTGTTTATCAAATTAAATTTAATAAACTGGGGTCCAATTTTCAAGAAATTGACCAAAGAAAACGCTTTAACTTTGCGTTAACAAAGTCATTAAAAGAAATTAAAGACGAACGCACCCTTTGTTTCAACGGACTGATAAACAAATCTAAAAGAACAATCGTTCATTATTTTAATGTAAGTTTGGTATCTGGCAAAAACTAAGGCTGCATATCTGCAGCTCGTCAAACCCTCTTCCACTCGAAACTTCACACTTCAGTGCCTCCGCGCTTTGATTAGCTACTCTCTAACCAATTGCACGTATATGACAGAAATTACATAGCATACATTTTGTAAGCAACCTATCTTCCTACTTACCTAGCGGGTAGACCAAGTGAATATCTAAAACTGGGTCACCTTCAGGATATTCACTATCTATGTTTTAGATAACTACATTCGAGTTATAGATTCATGTACACCTTTAAGCTTCTGTATGAATAACCCTTTATTTCATAGACTCACTTTGACGCATTGGCAAACACAGTAAACCCAGATCAGACAGCCTTTAAAGGGGATGTCTTATCAGGGTCTCCTCTGCTTTCTCATAAAATTTTGAAGATCAGTCTCCGCACAGTTTGCATGGCATCCATTGTTTAATATACCATTTAATGCCCAGTCAACTGATATTCATCAAGCCACAACTTTGTACATATTCGTATGGTAAAGGGTTAACACACTTCAACTTGCATTTGCATTAACGCTTGTCCACTGGAGACAGAAATGTACTGCAATATCACGCCGTCAACAAGTGATGATACCGTATTCTGACCCCAAGGTCAATCTGTCCAATAAGTACCTTTACATGTTGAAAATACTACGGTGGCATAAAAGGGGCGTGAAAGATATCTTTATATAATAATTTTAATTTTTTATTTTCATATAATAATATCCGCGTGCGCACGCGATAGCTACGGAACGCAACAACTACTGTGAGTAACCACCGCACGCGATAGCTACGGAACGCAACAACTACTGTGAGTAACCACCGCACGCGATAGCTACTGAACGCAACAGCCACTGTGAGTAACCACCGCGTTCGCACGCAGTTACCATCGCCTGCACACGCGATGACTATTAAAACTTCAGTTAGTGCGTGCGAAAGCGATGACTTCTGCGTGCGAACGTGCGCACAATTTGGTTAATGCGTGCGAACGCCGTAGTTATCGCGTGCGTCCGCCATAAAAAAATGTTCCATGTCCCCTTTATATCAGCGTAAGATTTCCAGGAGGTATCTGATAAGGGTCTCCTCTGTTGACTTACACAGAGATTGTAATTCCACACCGTCTGCACAGCAAATAATACGTTTGTTTCATATACATTTCAAGGTTATATGAGTTTAATGTATGAAATTATATTTTGACCAATGGGATTGCAGTATTTTTCAAAATTTTCCATCGGTTTAACTTGTTAAACCGTTAGGTTTAATGGATAACCTAGTGTACGCGCTGAATTAATTTCACCTGTGGAAAACCTTTCTGCGCGTGTGTGAAGAGGCGGGATAAGAGGCGTGGCCTATATTGGCAATGTTCCAACTATGATGAAATGCAATAAGAACAGCGTAGAAGATCTACTTTTTTCATTTTGAATGAACTGTTTATGAACAATGAGAACTGAATGTCAAATAACATTTACATAGTAATCATCATATCCAATATGATGAAGTCGTAAAAAAAAAAGGAAAAAAGCAAAAAAAAAAAAGCAAATGTCAAGTATTCCCCAACACACTAAAGCTTATACGTCATTAATGCATGGAATTATATTTTGACCGATGGAATTGCAGTATTTTTCAAAATTTTCGTTCGGTTTAACTTCTTAAACCGCTAGGTATAATGGATAACCTAGCATACGTTTTGAATTAACTGCACATGTGATCAACCTTTGTGCGCATTCGTTTAAAGGTGGGATTAGTGGCGTGGCTATAAAATCAATATTCCGACTTTGATTAAATGCAGTAAAATGAAGCAACGAGAACTGATACGAATATAGAAAAGATTATTTATTCGGTATAGTATTTCAGTAATTTGGAGAAAATGTGTACTTGAGACAGATATAGTACTGCCACACTGCAGTATCACACCGTAGACATGTGGCATGATACAACACCCTGTCACATAATCCTGACACCGGACCAACCAGTACCATTATTACGACCTTTTACAGAAATCATAGTAGTGACATCTTGTGACTCGTAAAACATCATCAACAACAAATCGCAAATATAAGTGAATAGCATGAAGTATTCACTAGCTCAATCAGTGCTTATTTTTCCCGTCCGATCTGACTATCACAGTGCCAGGGTGCCTGGATAGCGTAGTGGTTACGCACTTCGCTTCTCACCAATGCGTCCCGGGTTCGATTCCTGGTCACGCACGCAAGGAGGTACAGTGGTCGCCCGTCCAGGCACGAGGGTTTTGTCCGAGTTCTTCGGTTTCCTCCCACAATAATAACCGCATACGCCGCCACCAGAGCCATCGAGAATGATTAACATAAATTGTAGAACTAAGCGATTTAAAAATTAAGTTTAGATTTATGACTATCACATTTTTTTTTTAGTTTGGAACTTAAGCATCTTGCATTTTCGTCACTTGTGGTTGGTGTCTTTATCTCGGTAGACGTCATTGTAGCAGGCGCTACTTCAGTTTTATGTTTTTAACATAATTCAGTATCCCTCTAAGAGATCAAAACTTGCGTTAACATATAGCAATTGTCGCTTCAATGTCGTTATGAGCTTGCATCATGTCTATTTTTAGATACAATTAAATTTGCATGAGCAATCTAGAAGCATATTTGATTGGTTGGTTCGTCAAAGGCGGGAATTTATGGGCGGGGACTGGGACAGTATCGTCAAAACATAATTCCATACATTAAGTAGGTTAATGTTTGTTATCGAAAGTTTAAACCTTCGATAACAAACATTAACCTATAGTAATGATGTAGTGTTTACTTCGGCTACCATCGACACATTCCGTTTCACCTGGCGATAATCGGTAATGTTATACGAAATCTTCAAAACCTTTTACGGGCGCACGAAATAAATAAGCTGACATATTCTAAAGAAGTCTTGTTCAAATATGTACCTTAACTTTTTTATGGACTGGAGATTATTTATTTACAACTTGAAATAAAAGGTTAAGATTGCCTGTATGTTCTTATGCATACTGTGCGAAAAGGAGCTACAGTAATCTTTTTGTCGAATCTCATATTAAATTCGTTAGTTTGCTTCATTTTAATCTTATAATTTTACGTTATGTCAGTTTTCACTCTAAGTAAAGCATCTTTCCAATTTTAGCAGTCAAAATTTAGGCTCCGCCTTTATCTTACGTTAAGGAATTATTTCGTGATCGTAAACAAAATCACGCGTTTTCTTGTGCAGACCAGGTCAACCGTTGACTACCAATCATCCCGGTGTGGCGAATGGAAAAGTCAGTTTCTATGTAATACATC
>JAIFHC010000747.1:0-50000 GCA_021229015.1 Solen grandis | reverse complement strand
GGGATGAAAGAACAGTTTATATAAAATTTTTTTTTTTTAACAAATTTTTTTATAGGATGTCCGTTTTCCCCAATTTTTTTAAAAAAAACCTTTCGTACCTTTTTGAAGGGCCCTTTTTTAAAAATTTTCCCGCATTTCACGTTTTTTAATTTAAATTTTTTTTTATTAGGGGTTTTTTTAGATATAAAAAATTTTTTTTTTGGGAAAAAAAGGCAAAAATTGGGCCCCAAAAAAAATGTTCATGTCAAAAATTTTTGGGGCCCCCTTTTTTACCAAAAACTTTTAAAAATTTATGGCCGAATCATTTAAAATCTGCAAAAACATTAGAACCCTTACAACATGCAAAAATTTTTTTAATTTTTTTATTTTTAAAAAATTATTTATTTTTTTCAAAAAAAACAATGGGGAAAAGGGGGGTTTTCTGGGGGGGTGCATGAAAAAACGGTTTTACTGAATTTTTTTTTTTCCCCGTAATTTCCCCTTTTAAAAATTTTCCAAAATTTTTAAAAACTAGGTACCGTTAAAAAGGTTTTTCTTTTTCCCTAATTCTCCTGCTTTTAATTAAATGATTTTTAAAAAAATTTGTAGATACGGGCAAAATTTTAAACCCTTTAGAAAAACCCCAAAAAAGGGGGGTTTAAAAATGTACTTTTCATTTTTTTTCCCTTTTTCTTTAAAAATTTTAAAAGGGGGCAATTTTTTTAAAAAAAAAAACACCAAAAGAAGGGGGCCCGGCATTGACTAAAAATTTTAAATTTTTTTTTAAAAATTTTAAATTTTAAAAAAAAATCAAAAATTTTAAACGAGAAATAAGAAAGGGGTTTAAATGCGTTTTTGGGTTGCAACATTTTTGTTTTTTTGCAATAATCAACTGTTTTAACCCCCGATTTTTCCAAAAAAAATAAAAATATCACTAAAAGGGGGCCTTTGAAAGCTTTAAAAAATTATCCCCTAGGGGGGCTGATAAAAATTTTTTTGCTTTTTTTAGATATCAAAGGGCCCGGGGAAAAAAAAACCGATAACTGAAAAATGACCTTGCCCTTTTGTGATTTTTTTTTCAACGGATATCACCATTTTTTTGAGGGGCACTGAATTGCCACTTTAAAAAAAAGGGTTTAAAAATTTTAAAATTTCCCCAAAAAAAAAAAAGCCCCCCCGGGAAAAAAAACCCGGTTTTTTCAAATTTTTTAAAAAAGTTTAAATTTTTCTTCTGACGTTAAGTGACGTCTTTTCGACGTCAGTTGTCAAAAGAAGACAAAAAAGTTTTTTTTGACAAAATTTGCTGTTAAAATTTTCATGCTTAAAAACTCACCCCGGAGCCCCCTTTTTAAAAACGAAATTATTTTTTTAAAAGCCCAAAAAATTTTAAAACTAAATTTTTTACATTAAAAACTCGAATTTTTTGGGGAAATTTTTAAAAGTTCAGTAATTTTTGCAAAATCTACATCCTAATTTAAACTTTTTTGTGAAAAATATTGGGCCCCTTGAACTAATACTGACGGCTACAGAGCGCGAACCAAATTTGGTGCATTTTTTTAAATGTGACTTTTCCCATGACGTCATTGAAAATGAAAAATTTTTTTCATTCCAAAAAAGGGCCCCAAAAGGGGGTCTGAAACAAATTGTTTTAAAAATTTTTTATGCTGTTTGGGGGATTGGCAAACCCCTTTTTAATTTGAACCCCCAAAAGGGGGAAAAAAAAAAAATTTAAAAAAAAACTTTAAAACCCCCCTTTTTTTCTTAAACCCAAAAAAAGGGCTTTTGCTAACAAAGTCAAAATTTTTTTTTTCTTATTTTTAACTTTTCGACATACACCTTTTTCAAATATTTAAAAAAATTCCCCTTTTTAAGTTGCTTAAAACGTCCCCCGACGTCAAATTGGGGTCACGACTCAAAAAAAAAAATTAAAAAAAAATTTTGCAGAACGCAAAAAATGTAAGTTTCAACTTTTTTATTCATCCTGAAGCCCCTTTTAAAAATAAAAAGAAATTTTCGGTCCCATGTTCGAATCCTTTTTTTAAACCAAAACTATGGTCTTTTTTTAATTTCGGTTTTGGCTGACAGGATAGGTTTTTCCTTGTTTCCGAAGTCAGGCGGCCCCACGTTCAAGTTTTTGGGGGAAAAGGAACGCACGATACACGCCCCCTTTTCACGCACACGAACCCCGGGGGGATAACGCAAAGTTACCCGGTACACGAAAAAATAAAACGATTGATACAAAATACACGTTTTCCCCGGCCTAAAGAGAGAGAGAGAATGAGTAAAAAAAAAAAAAAAATGTTTGGCTTTTTTTAAAAATATATAAATAAAACCCCCAAAATTTTTTTGGTTTTTTCGGGGGTTTTTTTTTTGGCATATGGATAGGGGAAAAAAAGGGCGTTTTTGCTTTTAAACCATAACTTTCTGCGCTCTGAATTTTCCTTTTTTATTTCCCTTTTTAAAATTTCCTTAAAAACCCCCCCCTATTTTTTCCCCCCTGCACCCCCCACATTTTTTCCTCTTCTAACTTTTTTTTACAAATGCTTGGGTTTTTTAAAAAGGGGGGTTTTTAATCAAAAAATTTTCCCCCGCCGTTTGGGGAAAAAAATAAGGCAAGGGGCCCCCCTTTTTAGCCGGACTATAATTTAAAAAAACCCGGGAAAAACCCCCCGGGGAAAAAAAAGTCCGCTAAAAAAAAAATGTTTGTAAGAATGGAAATTTTAATTTTAAAAAAACTACACAAAAAAAAAACCCCTTTTTTGTTCTTTTTTACCTTTGTATCTTTTTTAAAAATTTTAATCCCCCGATTTTTTTTTTTTGTCACATAGGGTTTTTAAAACCCCCCCCATTTTTTAAAAAAAAAAATTTTTTTTGTAAATTTTTCGCCTCCTTCTCTGAAATTTAAAAGTTTTTTAAAAAATAAATTTTAATTGCAACCCGCATCTCCCCTTTTTTTGGGGGGTGGCTTTTTTTAAAAAGTACAGTGACCGCAACAGAAAAATTTTTTTTTTAACTGTTTCTGAAAAAAAATTTTTTTAAAATTTTTAGGTGGTCATTCGGGGGGAACACTTTTTGATCACAATTGGGGTTTTTGATGACTAGAGGAAAAAAAAACACTGTTTTTTACCCCCCTCCCAACTCCCCCTCCAGGGGGGTTTTGGGGGGCTATATTGCCCCGGGGATGAAAGCGACTTTGAACTAAAAAAAAAAACGGGTTTTCGAAAAATTTCCTTTTGGGCTTTCCCCGGGAAAATAAAAACTTTTTACCCCCTTTTAAGCAAGTCAAAAGGGTTTTTCTATAAGTAGACAAGAAAACCCCTTTTTTTTTTTTTTTTTTTAAAATTTTTTTAAAAATGTAAAGCTTTTAAAAAAGTAAAAATGTAAAAAAAAGTGATTTAAAGGGGGGTTTTTAAAAAATTTTTAATGTATTTAGTTTTTTCAGTGGAATAGGAAGGAATTAGGGAAAAATTTTTAATTTTTTTTTTTTTTTTTTTAATTTTAAAGTACAAGTACTATTTATGAGGAAATAAAAAAAAATTTTTTCCCCCCAAAAATTTTAAAAGGTAAAAAATTTAAATTTTTTTTAAAAAAAAACCCGGAGTAAAAACCTGATTTGTCATTCTTTGCGTTTTGCTATATAAAAAATTTTTAAAATTTTTTTTTGAAAAAAATGCCCCCTGAAAATTTTTATTTTTTAAAACATTTAATTTTTAATTCCCCCGGCTTTTTTTGCGTAGGGCGGTTAAAAATTGGACCCAAAAAAAAGGGTTTTTCTACCGGGGATGTACTTCAAAGGTTTTTTGCGGACAAAATTTAAAAATCTTTTTGCACTAAAAACCGGGAAAAAATGGGGGCAAAAAAAAATTTTCCCAGGGGTAGGCTTTTTGTTTTGGGGGTGATTGATGTTTAAAAAGCAATCAATTTTTTAAAAAGTCAGCAAAAAGGCGGGTTTTTGGGGGCGGTAATTTTTCCAAACCCAAAAATTTCCAGAAATTTTAAAATTTGGGAAACTTTTGGGAAAATTTAATGAAAAGGGGAAATTAGTAGTATACAAAAAACAATACCCCCAAAATTCCCCTGAAAAAACCCCAAAAAAAAGGGGCCCGGGAAATTTTTCCCCCAAAATTTTTTAAAAAAGGAAGTAAACAAAAAAATTTTAAAATTGGGGAAGCGCCCCTCTGGAAAATTTGGGTTTTTTTTAAACACTAAAATTTCCCCTTTTTCTTTTAGATCCAATAGATTCGCCTCAAAATTAATTTAAAAAGGGGGTAGTTTTTTAGGGGAAAGGAAAAATTTTTTTACACCAACATCGTTTTTGATAAAAAAAATCAATTGATAAAGAGATGTTTTTTACAAACCCCTTTTTCCCCCAAATTTTAATCGATCCCCAAAGCATATCTGAAAAATTTTAAATTTTAAAATAAAAAAAAAACGGACCCCTTTTTTTAAAAGGCAGAACGATTAACACGTACACCGTTTTGAACGTTTTTTCCGGGGCACCCCTTTTAAAAACCGGCAGGGGACAGCACGCATTTAAAAACCCCCCACGATAAAAGGGGAAAAAAAAAGCACGATACAGAAAAGTAACACGAAAATTCTTCCAACTTAAAAGTGAGCCGCACTGTACCATCTTAAAAAAATTAAAAAAGAAAATAAACCCCAAAAAAGGGCCCTTTTTTAAAAGGGGAACACCCCTTTTTCAAAAATTTTTTAGCTTTGAAGTCACCTGACCTCATAGGGGCTGAAGATTCTTTTTTGCAAAAGCGCAAAAATTTACTTTTCCCCCCCTCTAAAAAATTTTCATTTTTTTTGAACAAGGGGATCATGTAGAAATAAAATTTCCCCTTTTAAAAAAAAAATTTTTAAAAAGTTTGTTATGACGTCACATGACGTATAGGGAAAGTAAAAGATTTAAAAATTTTAAATTTTTGAAATTCTGCAGAATGCAAACTGTGAATTTTTTAACTTTTTATCTCATCCTAAAACTTTTTTTAAACGTAAAATAAAAAACTCGGCCCCATTTTCAAATCTTATTTAAAACCACAGAATTTTGGTCTTTTTTGGAATTTCGGTTTGTTTACGGGGTATTAAAAACCCTTTCTTTCATAAATTAAAACCCTCTGTTAAAATTTGAAGAAAATCCGCCAAAAATTTGGGGCCCTTTTAAAAAAGGGGAACCCCAAAATTTTTTTTTAAAATTTTTACTCTGACGTCCCAGGGGGCGCATAGGGTGCTGATGATGCTTTTTTTTTAAAAGCGCTTTCCCTTTTTTTAAAAAATCTGAAATTTTCTTTTTTCTAAAAAAACGGGCCCTTCATGCCCCAAATTTTTTGCCCAAAAATAAAAAATTTTAAAAAAGGGGGTTAAGACCTCACATAGGGCACGACTTTAAAAAAAGACAAAGAAGTTTTTAAAAACGTCACGACTCAAAAAAATTTAGAAATTCCCGCAGAACGCAAAATGTGTAAGGTTTTTTCCAAAAAATTTTTTCAACCCCCTGCCTTTAAAACCTAAAATGAAATTTTTGGTCCTATGTTTGAATATTATTTCAGCCAAAACATGGGGCTTGGGAAATTTTGTTAGTTTTTAAAGGGTAAAGCACCCTTTTTTTTTATGAGTAAACCCTCTGTAAAAAAATTTAAAAAAAACCGACCAAAAAAGAGGGGTTGGGAATGCAAAAACCTTTTTCACTATTTTTTGCTCTGGGGTTTATTTTGGGGCGTCCAAAAGGGTGGGTGATGATTTTTTTTTTAAAAAAGCGCATTTTTCCCGTCATAACTCTGAAAAATTTTTACTTTTCTGAAAAATGGCAAAATGCGAAATCATTCCCCCAAAAAAAAAATTAAGAAGAAATTTTTGGAAAAACCCATATAATCTGCACAAAGAAGTCGAAATAAAAACTTCTGAAAAATTCCCCTTTCCCAAACCCCCCTTTAAAAAAAGGGGGGTACGCGGGGAAAAAAACTTTTTGGGAGTTTTTAAAAATTTTTTAAAGTCCCTGTACGGGCATATTTAAAAAATTTTTAAAAAATTGAATCAAAAAGGGTTTCCCGGAAATTTTACAAAGGATTTTTTTTTGGGGATTGTCTTGAAGTTTTGAAAATGAAGAAAATTGAAAACAAGAAATGGAAATTCATAAAACTTGTGATCAAAATGACGTAAAATGACGTTCATCTTTACAAAATAAAAGGAAAAACACAAAAAGGGTATAAGCTCCTAAATATAAAAATTTCCCCTTATCTACAAAACGTTTTTAAATAGTTTTTAAAATTTTGGGACGCCTTTGGGGTTCGAATTTTTAGATTCCCCAAAAAAAACCCTTTTATTTTTCGAATCTTGGAAAACCATATAACCCGCACAATAGGTCGTAATAAAAATTCTAAATTTTTCCCAAAGCCAAAAAATCAAAAACGACCCCTGTACGGGCTTTAAAATTTTTTGGAAAGCTATTTTTATTTTCCCCGAAAAGGACCCCCATTGAAAATTTAAACTTTTGAATCTAAATTTTTCCTGATTTTTGTACAAAGGATTTTTAATTTTTTTTGTCTTAAAGCTTGCAACTGGGGAAAAAAATTACACAAAACAAATTCATCAACGATGACTCAATACTGATATGAGGGTTCATCCTTTAAAAAAAAAAAAGAAACAAAAATTTATATAATATCGCCAAAATAATTTTTCCTATCTAAATTAGAAACGTTTTAACGTTTTAAAAAATTTTTGAGCCCCTTTTGGGTTTCGAATCTTGGAGGGGGGCCAAAAAACCCCTTTTTTTTTTTTCGAATCTTGGCAAACCTTAAATCCTGAAAAATAAAATAAAAATTTTAAAAAAAATTCGGGTAAAATTTCCCCCCCCAAACCCCCCGCCAAAAATAAACGGCTGTACAAAAAAAAAATTTTGGGTAGCTTTTTTAGTTCTGACGTCATTTTCTTAAAAAAAAAAAAAAAAAATTTTTTCAACAAGGGAAAAAAAATTTTAACATGAAACCCAAAGGACTTAAAATTCCATTTTTTTTAAACCCCCTTGCAAAAAAAAAAATTTTGAAAAAAAAGAATGGGGAAATTTCTATAAAAATTAATGCCCAAATATGAGGGTCATATGCCCGTTCATTTTCCCAAAATGCAAAGGAAAAAAGAAAAAAATTTTCCGCCAAATATCAACTTTCTATTAAATCAAAAATCTTTTTTATATGGTTTTGAAATTTGAGGGCCTTGGTTCAAAACTTGGTTTCCCCCAAAAACCCCCTTATTTCCCCTTTCGAATTTTTGGAAAACCTAAAAAACCCCTGCACAATGAATCGTAATATAAAACCCTCCTGTAAAAATTTTTCCAGAAAATCCGCCCAAAAAATGACGCCCTGAAACGCGCGAAAAAAAATTTTGGGTAGCATTTTTTTTGTGAAGATAAAAAAAAATAACCCCAAAACCCCCCTTTCCCTTGGGGGTGTCTGTTGATGAATTTTTTTTCCCCTTAACCTTAGCAATTAAGAAAACAAATGAAAAGGTTGGAAAAAAAATAATAACTAGACTTTTTTTTTTGGGGGAAAAAAAAAAGGGGCTTTCTGCCCAAAAAACCTTTCAAACCTGATCATACTTAAAAAAAATTTTTTTCTGAAATCACCATTTTCCCAAAAATTGAAAAAAAACCGCCAAAAATTGATAGCGGGTAAGTGCAAACATAAATAAATTACAAGGAAATCGTGATGTAAATTTAACTAATTTAAATTTTTTTTAAAGTTTTTTGCATTAAAAGGGGAAAAATTTTTTTTTGGTTTTCAGTTAAATTTTTAATTTTTTAAATTTAAAAATGACGGGTAAAATCTGCTTTTAAAAATTTAAAGGGGGGCCCTAACCCCTGCCAAAAAATAAATTTTTTAAATTGACGGGGCCAAAATTTTGGTGTGGGGACTTTTCACAAGGTTTTTCCCAAAAATTTGACCTGGCGACCTTTTTTACCCCACAACCCAAGGGACCTTATCAAGATTCATGTAGACAATCATTTCCCCCCCAATTTTTCTGAAATTGCCCTAAAACTGTGGCCTTTTAGAGTTTCACAAGTTTTCAAAGATTTGCCCTGGTGCCCTTTTTTTTTGGACCCCCCCCCAAAATTTTTCAAACCGTCCGAGAAATTTTTTTTAAAAAGACAAAAAAACCTTTACCAAAAAATTTTAAAAATTTTTGGGGGCCAAAAGCGGGGCCTTAGAGTTTTTCACAAGGGTTTTTCAAGTTTTGGGACCTATATCAAAATTTTTTTGCCCCCCAGGGAACCCAAAATTCGAATATCCGAAAATATCAGTAACAAAAAATCCTAAAAACCAAGTTTCATGAAAAAGGGGAAAAAAACTTTTGGCCTCAAGGGGGTTTCAAAAACAATTGTTAAAGACGGCGACTACGCCCAAAAAAACGAGGGAAAAAAAAGCAAACCAGAAAGCTCACCCAGCAAAAGTGCTAGGGCCCTAAAAAAAAACCCCCTTTTATTTTTTCCAACTTTTCACGTGTTTCTTTTTTAAAAACTTTTCTTTTAAACGTGCTCTAAATATGAAAGTTTTTTTTTAAAAAAAACGGAAAAAAAAAATCGGAAAAAAACGATTTCTTTGTCTTTTTTTCCCTTTTTCCCGCAAAAAATTTTTAAAAATTTTAAGGGCCCGATCATTAAAACGCTAGAAATTAGAACCGCTTTGAAACCGCTAATAATACTTTTCCCTTTTAAATGTTATTTCAAAATTAATTTTTTTTTTAGAAAAAAAAAAAAAACAAATAAAGGGGGAAACAACTGCAGAAATGCATAAAAAAAATTTTTAAAAAAAATTCTTTTTTATATTTAACCCCCTTAAAAGGGGAAAATCCGATAAAAATTTTTTTTCAAACGAAGGTCCCATTAAAAAGGGCCCCTTTAAAAATTTCCCCAAAAACCTTTCCCCGGTTTCATGTTTCAACTTTTCTGTGGGGGGCCCTTTGAGAAAATAAAATTTTTTTTTTTAAAAAAGGGGGCAAAAATCAAAAAAAGAGTTCTGTTTTTAAATTGCCTTTCAAAAAAAAATTTTTTTATAATTTTTTGGCCCGATCTTTAAAAAATCCCAAATCAAAAAAACCCCCTTTAAACATCATGAAAAAAAAAAAAAAAAAAAAGTAGTTTTTTTTTAAAAAATCATGGGTTTTCCCTTAAAAAAAAAAGGAAATTTAAAAGGGGTTTGGGTTTTTTAACTGCGGGAGTGCAAACAAACGGTTTTACTGTTTTTCCTTATTTTTATGAAAAACTTCCCCAAATTTAAAAGTCCAATTTTAAAAAGCTAAAAAACCCGTTGAAAGGTCTTTCATTTCCCAAAAATTCATTTGTTTTCATAATTGATTATTTTTAAAAACACTTTGTAGAGGGGGGTTTTTTAAAAACCCTTTTAGCATACAAAAAAAAATGGGATAAAAAAAGTTCTATGGGTTTTGTTTTTCCTTATAATTGTGAAAAATTAGAAATTTTTTAAAAATTTAAAACCCCCCAAAAAGAACGCCCGGGGGTTTTTATCTACAAATTTATTAACCCTTTTTTAACAAAAATAAAATAATTATCGAGATATAATAGTTAATCCCTTTTGGGGCAGCATTTTTTTTTTTTTCCCCTGCAATAATAAACCTGTTTTCAACGCCCCCCTTTAAAAAAAAAATATCGCTAAAAAGGCTTTTTTAAAGCACTAAAAAATTTACGCATAGTGCCCGAAAAAAATTTCGTTTTTTAAAAAATTTAAAAGGGCCCAAAAAAAAACCCCAAATTTCCCGGGTGACCTTAAACCTTTTAGCTATTTTTTCCGGGGAAGGGAATGACTGATGACAAAAAGAGGCTTTTTTTGCCCCTTTTAGTGAAAATTTTTTTGCAAACGGTAAAAAAATTTTTTTTCCCCGTGCTAAAAACCGAAATTTTTGGAAAAAAAAAATTTGGGTAACGCGCATGAGGGTTTTTTTTCGCCCATACACGTCAATCTTCTAGAACGAAAAAATTTAATAAAACACATTTTTCTGCCAAAAATTTTTATGTTCTAGCTTCAAAATGTTTCGTAAAAACATAAATACTTTTTTTGGGCCAAAGTTCGAAACTTTTTTAGCCATAGACCCTTTTAAACCCTTTTTAAAAAAATTTTCAAAACGAATAAAACCCGCACAACAAGACAAAATTTTAAAAAAAACTGTAAAAAAAATCAAGAAAAAAAGGGCCAAAATCATGACGGGTGTAGAGCGCGTACAATTTTTTTGTAGCTTTTTCACCTGACGTCATTGACTCCCCATAAAAAAAAATTGACAATCAAAAGGCCCAAAAACCCCCCTGTGCTACTAAAAAAAAATTTTATGCTGCTAGCTCATCGGCAACCTTTTAAAATTTAAACCCCCAAAAAGGGAAAAAAGTGAAAAATAATAATAAGAAAGAACTAGACTTTTTTTTGTTTTGAAAAACAGATAGGGCTTTCGCATGAAAACCCCTGACAAACCGGGTTTTTCAAATTTTTAAAAAACCCAAAACCTGCACAATGAATCGTAATTATAACTTCTGTAAAATTTCCGCCAATCCGCCCCTAAAAAAACGGTTTTAGCCCCAGATGAACTTTGGGCTATTTTTATTTTGAGTCATGTGAGTCATAGAAAAATTTTTTCATGGAAAAAATTAACTATACCTACAAAAGGGCTTTCAATTTCCCTTGTTTTATGAACCCTTCAACATGAGTAAATTTACATCAAGAAATCGGAAATTCATACAACTTGATGACGTCATTGACGTCATATGATTTTATCTTTTTCATATCAAAGGAAAAACAGAGACATATAATTCGCCAAATTCAACTTTCTATCTCATCTAGATCGATTTTTTTTGGATTTGAAATTTGACGTCCTTGGTTAATTTGGGTTCGCCAAAAAGAACCTTAGTTTTTTTTTCGAAACTTGGCAAACCCATATAAACCTGCACAAGAGGGTTTTTTAAAATATAACTTCTTGAAAAAATTTCCCTGACTCCCTCCAAAAATACGCTGTACCGGTACAAATTTTGGGAGCTATTTTTAGTTCGACGCATGTACGTCATGTAAAATAAAAATAATATTTTCCAAAAGCCATTGCTTCAGGTGCTGTTGATAAATTTCTTGTCCTAACCTTTACAATTAAGAAATAAAAACATGAAAAGGTTGGAAAAAAAAAATAAAAAAACTAGATTTATTCGTTGATACGAATGAAGGACTTTCGTAACATTGAAAAATAAAAGATTAAATTCCCTTTGAAAAAATATAATTAAATTCCCAACCTTTTTTCTTTTTTTTTTTGTAGGACTTCTCAGCAAACTTTTTGAAAAAAAGCCATTTTCCAAAAAAAAAAAACAAGTAAATGGTGTTGAAGCAACCTTGAGTCCCCACCCGGGGGTGCAAATTTTCCCTTACACAACAACCCAAATTTTTTTTCCAAGAAAAAACAAACTTTTTGGTTTAAAATAAATGTAAGGGGAAAATTTTAAATTATGTCCATTTAAGCAAACTTAAGTAAGTTGTTTTTCTCTGCTGGCCACTATACAATTCATGCAAGCAAAAAGATGCAAGAAATAAATTAATAAAAAAGTTAGCTTGCCCCGATCCAAAAGTTTTTCTTTAGTCTTTAGTATTTTGATGAGAAAAGAGAAATTTTATCTGCATCACCACCCCCACAAACATGCCTTTTAAAATTTTATAAAGTTATCGCGGTGGTGAACCCATTTTTTGCCAAATTTTTACATTTCCGTTTCCCTAGCAACCACAATTTTAGTCAAAGAAAAAATTAAAAAGATGTGCTAACTACATATTTCCACTAGCATATACCAATTTTTATCAGTTACTTTCTTAGTTTTTAAAGTTTTCATGGGGTCCCTTTTTGCCATATTTTCACTATTTCCATTAAAATAGAACAACAATTTTAGTTGAAGAACAAAAAAAAAAACAACGTGCATAATCGCACATTCCATCTATTACAAGAATTTCTCAAGTTAGCTTGTTTGTTTTAAAGTTAACGCGGGGGCCCATTTTTTTTTCCATATTTTTACTATTTCCGTTACCCTAGCAACCCCCAATTTTGTCGAATAAAAAAATAAAAAAATGTGCTAATCAACCATTTGCCATCTAGTCATAAACCAATTTAAAATCAATTAGCTTGCTTATTTATAAATTTATCGGGGGATCCAATTTTTGCCCAATTTTCACTTTTTTTCCGTTACCATAGCAACCAAATTTTAGTCGAATAAAAAAATAAAACAATGTGCAAAATCTACACATTGCCAAAGTCAAAAACCCCAAGTTTCATCAAGTTAGCTTGCTTAGTTAAAAATTTTATCCCCGGGTTTCCAAATTTTTGCCAAAATTTTCCCACTATTTCCGTTACCATAGAAACCCACAATTTTAGCCCAAATTTAAAAAAATAAAACAAGGGTAATAATCTACACATTCCCATAAAGTCTTTAAACCCAATTTTTAAATAAAGTTAGCTTGCTTAGTTATTAAGTTATCGCGGGATCCAGATTTGGGGGGAAACCAGACAGACGGAGGGACGGGGACGGGGGAAAACTATAGTCCTCTCCCGTGTGAACACCGGTGGGGGACTAAAAACTTTATTTTGATATCGCTTTCTTATAATTGACCAAATTTTTACTATTCTAGGTACCAAAAAAAAAGGCCTGAAATTCCCATTGTGATATTTGGGTCTATTTTTAGGGGAAATTTAAAAAATAAAAAACCAATTTAAAACTTAAACCTTTTAAATTTCTGCATATTTTTTTTTTTTTTTTTTCATTTACAGCCCGGGAATGAAATAGTAAAGGTTTCCCCAGCAATAGAATGGGCGCCGCGTGTAGCTCTGATAAAATTCAAATAAACTTGTAATACTCGAACCCCAAAAAATTCCACAAAGTTACTAAATTTTGCCCCTTTTAGTTAAGGGCCTGGCCCCGGGGACTTGCCCCATACACACACACACCAAAACCCCAAACAACACAAACAAAATTACATACACTTTCAAAAAGGGAAATGGACATTTTTGGGGGTCGACTCGCTTAAAAATCCTTTTTTTTTAAAATTCATTAAAATTTAAATCTATGAATTAAAACATAGGGAATCACTCAAAATAATTTCTCTATCGAAAAAATACAAAATTGTCGTGAAAATAATCCTTTTGTATGTTTATTTTTTTTAAAAATATATGCAAAACCGAAAAAAGGACAAAAACCCGGCCCACAGCGCAGTACTTTTGGGGATGTTCGGATTTTTACGCTGCGAAAATTGGTCCAAATATGCGATTTTTTCCCCCCACTTTAAAACCCGGGTTAAATTTAAATTATTAAAGGGCGGGGATTTTGGGGCTTTGGAAAAAAAAAAACCCCAAAGGCAGAAATGGAAAAAATCGCTGTTTTTTGGGTATTTTCTTGTTGTAAAAAAAAATTATTTAAAGACTTAGATAAAAAATTCACTTTTTTCTGTGAGTTTTGTGTTTTTAAAAATTGGAAAAAAAAATTCACAGGGTTTTAAAATTTTCAGTGAATTTAGTTTTTCCGAAATATAAAGAAAAAATATTTTTTGGGATGTATGGGGGACTATTATTTTAAGAATTTTATTTTAAATACTGAACTTAAAACCCCTGTGATTTTTTTTCTTTTTAAAAAACACCACATCACAGAAAAGTAAATTTTATATCTAAGTTTTTAAAAAATTTATTTTACAAAAAAAAAAATTTACCAAAAAAACAGCTGTTTTTCCCCATACTGCCTGGGTATTTTTTTTTTTTTCAACCCCCGAATAGTCAGCCCTTTAAAAAATTTAAAATTTAAATTCGGTTTGACAGTTTTGGGGGAAAAAAATGCAATATCGCTAACCAATTTCGCAGCGAAAAAACCCGAATCTTTCCGAATGTATTTTTCTCGGATTCGAAATTTTTATTTCAAACAAAAAAAACAACAAAGGAGGATTATTTTCACGAAAATTTTTGTTATTTCGATAGAGAAATATATTTTTTGAGTGATTCCGTATGTTAATTTTCTTTAGATTTATTTAAATTTGATTTGAAAAAACGGATTTGGAAGCGACCCAAACCCCTGAAAAAAGTCCCCCCTTTAAATTGATAGTGTTGTACAGTGTGTGTGGGGTTGGTGGTGTGTGTGTGTGGTGTGTGTGTTGGGGCAATTCCCTGGGGCCCTTTAGGTCACACATTCGGGGAATTTTTACTGCCGCCCTTTGGGATAGGACCTTTTAAATTAAAATGGGTAAAAAGTCTGATAAAGATCCTGTGATTCGTGGGGGAAATTCAAATTTTTTTTTAAAATTTTGTAAAAAACATTTATTTTAAAATCACGACAACAATAAGATATTTTTCAGGGGGCGCCCCAAACCACCCGTTTCCAGCAGATTCTCCCGATTATCCCTTTCTCAATCCGTTTCCCCTGCCCCCTTTCAGCAAAATTTTTTTTTTGTCAGACATGCCCACGATTGTAACCGGGACTGGGACAAAATCGGTGATTTTCCCGAATTTTTAGGGACCCCACAACTGTCAGGAGTGTTTGGGCCGCCCCTCTCCGGACCTTTCCCCGGTCCGTAGGACTCTGTTACGAACATATACCCCCTTGCGTTCAGACAATGATGGGACATTGGGGATGTAATCCGACTTTTTCGCTTTTGTTCGTAGCGCTGCCCTGATCTCAAAGGGGGACCCTTTTAATGGGAAAACTGTGTGAACCCGCATTTACGAAAAATTAGTGCGCGTCTTTAAAACGGATGACATATGTTGTATTTTTTTTTAAAAACCCCCTACACTTATTCACGCTCATGGTATCTAAAGGGGGGGGGGGGCAATTAAATTACATTGAAATAAAAACATATTTTTTTCCCCATGGGTTTTATCATTTATCAAAAAAGGGGGAAATATATTTTTTACAACTTTTTATGGGATTGATGCAACAAAAAAAGTGGGGAAAATTGCAATGTTTAAACAAGGGTTTTAAAATGAATGTTTAAAAACCCCAAAAGGGTTTAATGGTAACAAAATTGCTGCAACAAAATATTCAAAAGTAACGTAAAAAAAATTTGTTTTGAAAAAACATTAAACCCTTTGTAAAAACACTTTTTAAATTTGTTTGTTTGTTTGTTGGGTTTAACTCCCCCCGACAGTTTTTCAGTCATTTGGGGGACGATGTCTACTTAATGCAGTTATAGTGCCCCCAGCCGCGGTATCACTTCGTAAAAACATGTGGCTGATACCACCCCCTTTCACTTTATCCTGATCCCGGGGCCCAAACCAGTCTTCAAAAACCCTTATATCAAGTGTCAAGCAAGGGAGCTATAATAGTCCCCTTTTTTTACGATTTTGGGTACGAACCCAGGGCCCTCCCCCCCCCGAGGCGGACGTTCAAAACCCTCGGCCCCCGGGGAAAGGGTTTAAAACCTTTTTTAGCTAGTAATTTTAAAATTTTGTTATAAGAAAAAAGTTTTTTTTTTTCCAATTTTTTAGGGAAAATCCCAATACGGGTAATTTACTTTTTCCAAAAAATTTGTTCAATTAAGGTGAAAGCAAAGTAGGATTTTTTAAATTGAAAATTCTTTAAATGGCTTTATATTCGATTTTTTAGTAATTTCCCTTTTTCTTGATCAATTTCAAAATTTCTAGGTCCCCAAAAAAAATTCGCCCTTAAAAATTTTCTCTACATCTCACTTGTTTAAAAAAAAAATCATTTCTAATGATTCTTAAGTTATAAGTCGTAAAATTCTGCCCTTTGAGGGGCAAAATCGCTAAAATTTATTGTTTAAATTTTTTTTTTTGATTTATTTCCCCTTATATTTCCCGATCAATTTAAAAAATTTTAGGTCCCAAAAAACCCGTTTTAAAAATTCTCTAATCCATTTGTAAAATGTTTTTACTTATTTCATAGGGTTTTTTAAGAAAAACCTTAAAAACCTTACATAACGAAAAAAATCGCTGAAATTCTACATTTTTAAATTCTTATTTTTGATGTAATTTCCCTTTATACTTTTTAAATTTAAAAACCTTTAGGTCAAAAAAATTTCGTTTTAAAAAATTCTCTACTTTTCACACGCTTTTTTCTATGGGAAATATTTTTAATATTTTTTTGAGTTTACAACCTTAAACCCTTGAAAAATAAAAAAAATCACCAAAGCTATATGCACAAATTTTCTTTTTTTTCCCCATTCCCCATGAATCTTGGGTAAATATTAAATTTTAAAGCATCAAAAGAACCCCAAAACCTTTTTTTCTACAAAAAATTTTCCCATCACCCTATTTTCAAAATAAAAGGTTTTAAAGTTTAAAAACTGTTAAAACCCACTGGGGGTTTACCAAATTTTTGTTTTTTCCCCCATAACTCAACCGATTAAACCCCCGATCATAAAAAATTAAATACCCATCTGAAAGGTTTTTTCTAAGCACTACAAATTATACGCATAGTGTCCCCGATAAAAATTTTTACCGTTTTTGAGATATTTAAGGCGAAAAAAAACCCCGAAAATTTGTATATGACCTTGCCCTTTGGGGTTTTTTCCCGGGAAAGGGAAGGGGTGCCCATGGTTTCTATGTTTTTAAATACGCATTTCAGAAAAAATTTTCAAGAAAATTCTTTCAAAAAAAAAAACCCTCCCGGGTTTAAAAACCCGTTTAATTTTTTAAAACGAAAGTTTTAAGAGCTTATGAGGGTCGTGACCATATGGCTATATTTTTTAAGGAATTTTTATAGAAAAAATCGGGGAAAAAAATATTCACCCCAAATCTCAGCTTTTAGCTTTTCGGGAAAGCGATTTTTTTTTAAACGCTTTTAAAATTTTGGGGACGTCATTATTCAAATTTTTGGATTCGCCATAAAATTTTTCCCTTTTTCAAATTTTGGGAAAAACGGACCCCCGGGTTTCAAACTAGACCCAAACAACACATTCTGTAAAAATTTTTGATAAAAAAACGACCAGAAAAAATGGCTGTAAAACCCCCGTAAAAAATTTTTTCCCCACAACGTCAAATTGAGTTATATGACGTAAAAATAAATATAAAATTCATTGCATCCGAAACCCAAAGGTTTTGAAATAATCCCAAAAAAATTTTCATTTTTCTGAAATGGCAACCCCTCAAAATTTAAACCCACAAATATAAGGGGGAAAAAAAAAAGGGAATAAGAAAAAGAAGGAAGAATAAAAAAAAAAAACAGTACAACCCAATATATTTTGCCTTTAGGCAAAACCCCTAATAATAACTAGATTTATTTGTTGATCGAATGATGGGGAACTTTCGCAAAAATTTAAAAAAAATTTTTAAGATTTTTTCCGATAAAAGAAATATTTTAAAATTCTTTCCCTTTTTTTTTTTTTTTTTTCGTATGGACTTTTTTTTGCTTTGACATCAAAATGACGTAAAGGGGTGCGGGAAAATTCTTTTGTTTCAAAATCGCAAACTTTCTGAAAAACCTAAAATTTTCTTTATTCTGAACACGGGACCCATTCAAAATCTTGCTTTTTAAAATAAAAATTAAAAAATTGTTTTATGACGTCACATACGTATATACGTCACGACTCAATAAATGTGTAAAAAATTCTGAGAATTTGCAAATTTGTAAGTTTAACTTTCTATCTCATCCTGAAGCTTTTTAACCTAAAATGAAATTTTGGGTTCTATTTTTCAAAATTTTATTTCAGCCACAAAATTTCGGTCTTTCGTTTTTTCCCGGTTTTAAGCGGACAGGTTTTGCCCCCTTTTATTTTTCAAGAGTACTCTGGGAAAATTGAATAAAATTCAACCTTTAAAATGGGGGCGGTAGAGCGTGAACACCTTTTTTTTCCACTATTTTTAACTGTGACTCAAAAGACGTCATAGGGTGATGTAGATGCTTTTGTTAAAAAGCCCCTTTACTTTACTGTCATAATTTGAAATTTTAAATTTTTTTTTAAAACAACTGGCACAGGTCGATTTTATTCCCCAAAATGAAAATCAAAAAATATGCTTATGACGTCAATGACGTCATAGGGACTTTCACGACCGAAAATATTAGAAATTCTGCAGAACTGAAAAACTTTGTAAGTTTAAATTTTCTATCTGATCCTGAAGTCTTTAATCCAAAAATGTTTTTTTCGGCCTATTTTCGAATCTTATTTAGCCACAAAACTTGGGTTTTTGGGAAATTTGGGTTAGCGACGGGATAGGGAAACCTTTGTTTCAAGATTTTCCCATCTGGGGAAAATTTGAAGAAAATCCGACATAAATGACGGCGGGTAGAGCGCAACACCTTTTTTCACAAATTTTGCTGGACGCTAGGGCGTCATAGGTTGTGAAGATGCTTTTTTTTTTTAAAAAAGCGAATACGTTACTTCATGACTCTAAAATTTTCATTATTCTGAAAACTGGAATGTGGGAAAATCATTCCCCAAAAATAAAAATTAAGAAGTATGCTTATGACGTCACATGACGAAAATCCACCAAAAATGACACTTAAACGCGAACACCATTTTTCACTTTTTTTTAGTGTGACCATGTGATCATGGGGAGGAAGATGCTATTCTTAAAAAACCGCTTTAATGTACTGAAATAACTTAAAAATTTTCATTTTTTTGAAAAACCCTGGCATATGTCGAAATCATTCCCCAAAAATAAAAAATTAAAAAATTTGGGCTTAAAAACGTCACAGGGACTCATCTGACGTCAGGACCCAAAATATCCTTAGAAATTATGCAAAAACTGCAAACTGTGTTATTTTAAAATTTTTCTATCTCTTCCTGAAGCCTTTAATCCAAAAATAAAATTTTTTCGGTCTATGTTCGAATTTTATTTAAGCCCCCAAGAATTTTGGGTCTTTCGGAATTTCGGTTGGGCTGACAGGATATCCCACCCCTTAAAGTTTCAAGATGTACCATCTGTAAAAAATTTGAAGAAAATCCGCCCATAAATGAGGGCTTTTAAAAGCGCAAAACCCCAAAATTTTAAACTTTTTAGCTGTGACGTCATTTTGGAGGGTAAATGGGAAAGTTTAATAATCATTGAAATCAAAATTTCCTCCCCGTGACAAATAACCCAAAAAAAATTTCACCCGTCCGGGGACTATTGCAACATTTTAAAAATAAGCGTTTAGTTAGAAAGAAAAAAGAATAATTATAAAAAAAAAAAGGGACGTCAGTGACGTCATATGGTTTTTTTTTCACATAATTTTTAAAACCCCCCAAGAGACCTACAAACTGAAAATTTTTCCCAACTTTCTACCCAAAAATAGGACTTTTTTTTTATAAGCATTTAAAAATTGACCCCCCCTTTCGTTCGAATTTTGGGATCCGCCATAGATGCTTGGACTTTTCAAATTTTAAAAAAAGGGGAACCCGGTATACACAAAAAGAAGAATATCCACATTCTTTTAAAATTGATAAAAAATGGGCCCCATTAATAATGGTTTGGGAAACGGGGTACAAAACTTTGTAGTAAATTTTAAAATGGGGACTCATATAACGTAAAGGGTTCTGAAAATCATTAAATCAAAAATTTAGCGCGGGGTCATTTGTCTTTAAAATTTTTCATTCCCCTTCCCCAATTTCAACATATAAAAATTTACCCTTGTTAATTTTAAGAAAAACATTATCATAAAATGACGTAAAGTGACGTCATATACGTTTATGTTTTAAAAAATTTTTAAAAAACCCCCCAAACCTTTTATACTGACCAAAAAACACTTTTCTTTTCAAAATAGGCCCGTTTTAAAAGGAGCTTTAAAAAAATTTTTACGCCCTTTGGTTCGAATCTTGGATTCGCTATAAAAAACCAGGGATTTTTTCAAATTTTTTGAAAAAGGGCCCACCGGGATGAAAAAAAAAAAACAAAAAAAAAAAAAAATTTTTCTGAAAAAATTTTGTGAAAATCGGTTTTAAACAAGGGGCTGCAGCCCGGTACAAATTTTTTTGCATATTTCAAGGTGACGTCATAAAAAGGGCCCTAGGCTATAAAAAATAAAGAAATCAAAATTTAAACTTTTTAAAAAGCATTTGTCTTTAAAATTTTTCCATTCCCTTTCGCCAATTGCAACATTAGAAATTTTTCTTTTTAAATTATTAAAAAATACTTTTTATATAATGACGTCACGGAGTCATATGACATTTATTTTCAAAAAAATAATTAAAACTTCTAGGCCCTATAAAATGACTAAAAATCAACTTTTTTTCTTAAATGGGGAAAAGATTTTAAACATTGAAAAATTTACGACCTTGGTTCGAATTTTTGGATTCGCTATAGAAAATGGCCCTTTTTAAATTTTTTAAAAACCCGGACACCGGGACCAACTGGGCCCCCTAACATACACTTTCTGTAAAAATTTTGAGAAAATCGGCCCAAAAATTTAAGGGCTGAAAGCCCGCGTAAAAAACTTTTTCACGTGACTTCAAGTTGACGTTTTTATGCGTCATATGAATAAACAATTCATTGCATCCGAAGCCAGGGTTTGAAATATATGCCATTAAAATTTTCATTGTTTTTATCAAGGGCCCAACACCTCAAAAATAAACCCCAAATATAAGGGGAAAAAAAAAAAGAAAGAAAAAAAGGAAGAACAATTTCTTTCTTTGATGCGAATAAAAAAAGGACTTTCTGCTAACATTGAAAAATATAAATTTTAAAAACCGTTAAAAAGAATAAATATTAAAATCCCTACCTTTTATTTTTTTTTCGTAGGACTTCTCATAAAAGAACTTTTTGAAATAGCCATTTGGAAAAAAATAAAAATCTTTTTTTTGATATCATTTTTTTAAATTTGGGCCCAAATTTTTAGTTTCTAGTTCCCAAAAATAAAGGCCCGGGAAAATCCCGACTTTCCCATTTTTGCATTTTGGGGGTCTATTTTATGGGAAATTAAAAAATTAAGCAATTAAATTTAAAACCCTTTTAATTCTGTATAAAAAATTCTTTTTTTTTATTTTCTTTGTAAGTTTTAAAATCACGGTGCAAAACCTTTATCGGCGGCTCTCTGGGGAAAATCGCTTTTCCCGGGGTTTCTCTGCGTTCGCACCAGCCCCATTCTTCCCAAAAAAACCCACTGGGCCAAACGGGAAACGGAAGGGAAAGAAACAGACCAAATGGTCCATTTTTAAAAGGGGGATTTGCTCAATAAAAAATATTCCCACGGAATATTGGGATTTATTTGCTATGATATGGGAAAACTTTTCAATTATCAGGCGGCCCTGAAACTGGGCCGAACAGTTTAGTGATGTAAAACATAACAAACTTGGCACTTTCTAAAAGGTTTCCCAAGCAGGTTATTGCTTTGATTATGTAAACAATATGACCATCAATGTATTTTTTAAGTATATTCTTCAAAAAGATATCGGTTTAAAATTGGGATTTTTTTAAAGTAAATTTCTTGAAACCCCCCCTTTTACCCGGGGGATCTCTCCCCATATCACTTTTTTAAAACACCGGCAGCCCCTCTGCATTTCCCAAGCAGGCTTTTGCAAGCCTTTTGGTTTTGTTATTGTTTTCGGGGAAAAGAATAATTTATGGGGCCTTAGCCCAAAATTTTTGTTTTTAATTTTTATTTGCAGGGTTTTTTGTATTGTTTCGTAGAAAAAAAATCTGGTTTTAAAAAAATATATGTTTACTTACCTTTTTTTTTTTCTATTTTTTTGATATAAAAAAAATAGATAAATTTCCTCTAGGGGGTTGTTTTTTACAACAATTCTCATAATTTGAATCGCCCTATTGCATCTTTCCCTTTTAAAAAGAGGAGAGAAGGGAAAAGGAGAGGGGAGAGAATCAAAATGAAAAGATATTGTATTTCTTAATGAAATCTATTTTTTTTTAACTTTGTGCTAAATTTTTCAGTTTTTCACATTAACATGCTTGACAAAAAAGAAAGTAAATTAAATAAATGAAAGCAGGGGTCCCCTGGATTTAAAAATAACAATTATTACTAACTCTATCACTTTTTTGTCAAAAAAAAGGGCCCCCTAGGGACGTAACTTACATACCAAAAAAATGTTTATAAAAAAAGGGATTTTATATAAAACATTTTATTTTTTAAACCCTCGTTTCGAAGAAAAATAAATTTTTTTTTTAAACTATTTCGAATTTTTGTGAATTTTTGCGGTTTTTGAAAAGATTTCGTCACTTTTAATTCATTAAATTTTCAAAAAAATTTAAATTTGTAATTTCAAAGTCTAGGAAAATATTTTTTGCAGCAGTTTTTAGATTTTTGTTTTTTTATTTTACGGATTTCGGATTTTAACCCAAAGGGCCCATGTCGCATTTTTTTTAAAAAATGAATATTATTTTTTCTGTTTTAAAAAATTTTACTTTTTAAAATTTACTTTCAATTTCCGCAGCAACGCGAATAGGGTTAGTTTTTAAATTGGTTTTTTTTTTTTCAGTATTAATGAAAAATATGAAAAGTTTAGAAGAAAACGTCATATCCCCACGGCAATTTGCAAACCAAAGATTTTAATCCCAATCGAAGGGGAATAAATTTTTTTGAATATTTTTGCAAAAAAATGACAGGGCCCATTTCCCAAATTCTTTTAAAAGGGGAGAATAAACGGTGTGTATTAGAACAATTGAATTTCAAATAATTTTTTTGTTTTTTTTTTTTTTTGTTTTGTTTTTTGTTAAAAAAATTTTTTGGAGGGAAATAGGGGGCAACCCCTTCCCCCATTTTCTATTTTCTTTCACTCCCCCCCCCCCTTACTATGACAAATTTTCCCACCATGTGTGCTTTGGGCTCACTGCTTCATTTTTTTTAAATGTTTTATTCTTAATAAAACTGTTAAAAGTTGTTTTCAAAATTTGGGTTTTTTTTATTTTAAGCAATAAAAAAAATCAATTTAAAAAAGAGGTTTACCCAAAAACATAAACAGAAAAAAACCCCCTTTTAAGCCATCCCACCCCCCCTTTTGGGGCCCGGGTCCTTTACCCCCAAAAGTGAAAAAAAAACTGGAAGGGGAAAAAAGCATGAAAAAGTTATTTTACAACAATAAAACACAAAAAATACCCCAGGGCCCGCATGCTTTCAGGGAAAAGCAGAGAGCCTGTGAGGGGGTTTTTTTTATGTTGGTACATCATAAAAAGTTCGGCCAAGGTTTTTAGGTCGATTGTTGATAATTGAAAAGTTTTTCACGCATATACATAGCAAAGATATTTTAATATTCCGTTGTTGTTGTTGTTGTTGTGGGTTTTTGTTGTATTGGGGGTTTTTCCCTCGCTGTGATAGTATTTCAATCATATATAGCACCCTCCACTAATTACAGGGGAGGAAGACCCCCCAGTACACAGAGGTACCCCGGTAGAACCACCCACCTACCGCAAGCCAGCTGGAAGGCTTCCTCCATAAAAATCCGAAGTCCCCCATCGGGATTCGAACCCCCAGCGGGGAGGGGGTGAATATTTTTTATCCCCGACTGTAACCCCCGGCCACCCGGCCCCGATCGAGGGGATTTTATTTCACAAAGTTACTTCATTTTGCGCGTTTAGTAATGGACAAATTAGTCTTGAACGGTACATGGTTGATCATTTTGTTTTCAAACGTCTTCACATAAAACGTCATGGTATTCAAATGGCATTTAAATTAAAATTGTACTATAACATATATTTTCCCCAAAAAGGTTTTTCATTTTAAACATAAAATTTGGGGAAAATTTGCTTATACAAATTTATCGATTGATGAACAATAAAGTCGGGAAATTTTCAATGTTTTAACAACGGTCTAAATGAAAATGTGTCAAAACGTCAAAGGTTTTGGGTAACGCCCCAAGCTGCAACTGAATTTTGTATAAAATAACGTAAAAAAAAATGACTTGACAAAAAAATTAAATCATTGTCAACACTTTTTTTTATTTTTTTGTTTGTTTGGGTTTGGGGTTTTAAAGTTTTCCCCCGACAGTATTTAAATCAATTTTGGGACGAGTCCCACTTAATCAGTTATGTGCTGCCCACTGCAGTATAACGCCCTAACTTTGGCATTAAACCACCCCAGTCAATTAACCTGATTTCCCAGCCCAAAAGTCCCCGCCAAAAACCCTTAATGCAAACGTCAAGCAAGGGAGCTATAACAGTACCTTTTTTTACGACTTTTGGGATCGAACCCACGAAAAAAAAAAAAAAAAAAAAAATTCCCCCTCCCGAGGGGAACGCTCTAACCCCTCGGCCACCGGGGCGATACATTTTTTTTAGCTAGTAATATCCCAAAAGGTATAAGTAAAAAGTGTTTTTTTTAATTTCTATGACAATGCATATCTGTAAAATTTCATTTTCCCAAAATGCTTCAATTAAGGTGAAAGCGAAAGAGGATATTTTTCTGAAAAAATCTTTAAAATTTGGGGTTTTTATTGTATTTTTGGGTATAACTTCCCTTTTACCTTTTAAACAATTTTTAAAAATCTAGGTCCCCAAAAAAATTTTCTTAAAATTTCCCCTTTCATCTCACTCGCTTAAGGTGGGACTTATTTTTAATGGGGCTTTGAGTTTTTTAGCCCAAGGGAAATTTGAAACCGGCAGAATCGCTTTAAAATTTTACCTTTTTTAAAAAACTTATTTTTTTTGAACTTCCTTATACCTTTTTTTCAATTTCAAAACTTAAGGTACCAAAAAAAATCGTCTGAAAATTTTCTACATTTACATGGGGTTTTTTTATAAATTTTTTTAAAAATTTTTTGAGATACAAGCTCTTAAACCCCCTTTAAAAAAAGAAAAAAATCACCAAACTATATGCACGAATTTCGTTTTTCCCCCATTTTCTCCATGGGAAACTTAAAGGGCCCAAACATTAAAATTTAACATCAAAAGAACGGCCAAACATTTTTTTACAAATAATTTTTCACATATATTTTAAAAATCAAAAGGGTTTTTGAGATAAAAAACATTTAAACCCACGGGGGGTTTCCAAAAATTTCATTTTTTTCCTTTCCCTAACTCAACCCATTAAAAACCCCAACATCAAAAACTAAATATCATCTGGGAAAAGGGCCTTTTAAAGCACTCCCCAAATTTACGTCATAGTGTCTCCCATAGAATAGTTACCGTTTTTTTTAGATATTTAAGGGGCCCAAAAAAAACCCGATTAAAATTTATTATGACCCTTTCCTTTGGGGTTTTTTCCCGGGAAAAGGAAATAACAGGCTCCATAGAAAACTATTACTGATCTTCAGAAAAAAATTTCAACAAAAAAAACAAAAAAAAAAAAACCTAGGGCTTAAAAAAACCCTTAAGGGTTTTTAAAACGAAAATTTTAATAGCATTATGAGTCAAGTGACGTCATATGGCGTTTTATCTTTTCAGAATTAAAGAAGACATGAGATAATATTTTAGTCCAAATATCAGCTTTTACTTTACTGGAAGCGATTTTAAAGCATTTGAAATTTTACTTCCCTTAGTTCGAATTTGGATTCGCCTTAAAAACCCCCCCTTTTCGTTTGGGAAAAAAGGACACCGGGATCACAACTAGAGTTTTAACTAAAACATTTGTGAAATTTTAAAGAAAATTTGGTCCAGAAGTAATTGGGTGTAGACCGGGCCCGGGGACAAACTTTTTCACCTGACGAAAACTGACGTTATATACGTTTGTTAAAGAAAAATATAGTTCAATTTCATCCGAAAGGGTCATGGGTTTTAAATTTGCCATAAAATTTTTATTGTTCTGAGTCAATGGCAACACCCCCAAAATTAAAACAAATTAAGGGAAGAAAAAAAAGAACTAGATTCATTTTGTTGAAAAACGAATGATAGGGCTTTCTGGGTACATTTTTTTTAAAAAAATAAAAAAACAAATAAGGTTTGTTACGTCATATGACGTTTTTTTTCCCATAAATTTTAAGGCACCCCGAGGACCTACTAACTTTACAAAAATTTTAAAATTTCTATTCAAAACGACAGTTTTTATAAACATTTAAATATTGGAAAGTCCCTGGTTCGAAAAACTTGGATCCCCCAATATCTGGGGCCTTTTTGAATTTTGAAAAAACGGGAAACCGGAAACACAATAAGAAAAGTAATAAAACACATTCTTTTGAAAATTTGATTAAAACGGTTCTTTAAAAAATGGCTCTGGACCCCGTCAATCTTTTTTTTTCATAAATTTTAAGTGTGACGTCCAAAGACATCAAGGCATATGAAAAACCCTAGAAAACAAAATTTTCAGCGTTTGAAGCAGTGTCATTAAATTTTCATTGCCCTTTAACAAAATTTTAACATATAGAAAAATTCTTGTTTTAAAAATTTGAAATACATTTTCTTTTAATGACGTCACGTGACGTCATATGCCCTTTTTTTTTTCACAAAATAATTAAAACTTCTAAGACCTTTTATACTGACTAAATATCAACTTTTTTATCTTAAATAGGAAAAGATTTTTAAACATGAAAAATTTAAGCCCCTTTGGTTCGAACTTGGGTTCGCTAAGAACCAGGACTTTTTTGAATTTTTGGGAAAAAAGGACAAAAAGGGATGCACAACTAGAACTTTAAAATTTCACATTCTGTGGAAAAAATTTTTTTGAAAAAATTTGGGTTTATAAACTATGGCTGTAGAAGCGTACAAACTTTTTTTTGCTATTTAAGTGTGACGTCATATGACGTCATGGGAAAAAAAATCTAAAAAACCCAAAAAATTTTGGCCTTTAAAACCCTGTGTCCCTTAAATTTTCTTTTACCCCTTTGACAATTTCAAATATAGAAATATTCTTGTTAATTTTTAGAAATTCATTATCATATAAAGACGTCACGTGAGTCATATGACATTTATTTTTACCAAAAAGTTTTAAAATTCTTGAGACCATATTCGACTAAATATAAAATTTTATCTTAAAAAAAGGACAATTTTTTTAAAACATTTAAAATTTACGATTTGGGTTTGAATCTTTTGGGTTCGCTATAGAACCATTGGGGCTTTTCGAATTTTGAAAAAGGGGAAAACCCGGGGTGCACAACTAGGGGCCTAAAATTTCATATTTTTGTTTAAATTTTAGAAAATCGGGCCAGAAATAATGGCGTAGACCGCGGACAAAAATTTTTCACCTGACGCAAAAACTGCGTTTTAGACGTGTATAAATTAAAAAAATTTATTTCATCCCCAAAAACTCATTTGGGTTTTAAAAATATGCCTTTAAAAATTTTTATTGTTCTATCAATGGAACACCTCGAAAATTTAAAACAAAAAAAGGGAAGAAAAAAAGAAATAAGAAGAAGAAGAATAAAAAAAAACAGTACAAAACCCCAAAAAGCATTTTTGGCCCGTAGGCAAAAATTAAAAAAAAAGAAAAGAACAAACCCCAAAAAGGGCTTTCTGCGAAAAACAGAAAACCCCCAAAAAACCCTAAAAAACCCCCAAAGGTCTTTCTGCTTTAGGCAGAAAGCCCTAATAATAAAAAAAAGAAAAAAAAATTAAAAAATCCAATAGGACTTTCTGCTTTAGGGCAGAAAGCCCCAAAAAGAAAAAACATAACAAAAACCCCAAAAGGGCTTTCTGCTTTAAAGGGAGAAAACCCTAAAAATAAGAAAAAACATAACCCAAAACCCCAAAAAGGGCTTTCTGCTTTAGGCAAAAATCCCCAATAATAAAAAACATTACCCAAAAAAAATAGGACTTTTGGGTTTAAACAAAAGTCCCAATAACTAAGGGGGGGAAATTGTAAAAGGAAAAAAGAAAGATAGGAAAATTTCTGCAAACTGTGTTAATGCAAAAAGCAGGGATAGAAGTTTTCATAAAGACTCCCCTCTGCTGAAAATTTACATTTTTTCCGAAATAAATGCCAAAAAGATAAGAAAATAAGTATAATCCCGTGACTTTTAAAGTGATGTCAAATGAAATCAGGACATGAAATGCAAACTTAAAAGGGCTATTTGGAAACTTTCTCCAGCCCCAATTTCTTCCTGAACCTTTTAAACCCAAAAAAAGGAAATTTCGGTCCTATGTTCGAAACTTATTTCCCACAGAATTTGGTTTTTCGGAATTAAAGGTTTGGACAAAAAATTCACCCCCTTAGTTTTTAATGTCCAAATGTAAAGATTTGAAGAAAATATGGGGCATAAATTGGGGGGGCTGTAGACGCGAACACCATTTTCACTATTTTTTGATTGAAATCCGTGAGTCATAGGGTGTGAAAAAGTTGTTGCTCAAAAGCGCAACTTTTCCTCAAACTCCCGAAATTTTCATTATTCTGAACAACTGGATCAAGTCGAAATCATTGCCCCAAATTAAAATTAAAATGGTATGCTTTTGGCGTCCTATGACTTTACGAATTTAAAAAATATTTGGTAAAAAGCTGCGAAATGCAAACGTGTTTAAATTTCAACTTTCTAAACTCATCCGGGAAATCTTTTATTTCCCAAAATGAAATTTTCGGGCCTTTGTTTGTTTTTTTTCAGCCACAGAACTTCGGTCTTTAAATTTCGGTTTTGCTAAGGATATTCACACCTTTGATTTTAAGATGTACCATCGGGGAAAAATTTTAAGAAATCCACCCAAAAAAGGGCCCCGTAAGCGCGAACAAACCCTTTTTATATTTATTTACTTGACTCATGTGACCCTAAAAGGGGGGAAAAGAAAAATGCGTTTTTTCAAAAGCGATACTTTACTTTTCATAAATCTAAAATTTTCATTATTTTTGAAAAAACTGGCATCATTTTCGGGAAAACATTGCCCTAAAATGAAAATTAAGAATATGCCCCATGGTCACATGGGCTTTATATGACCCTCACACTCAAAAACTGTAGAAATTTTTGCAACTGCAAACGTGTAAATTGAACTTTTTATTCATCCTGAACTCTTTAAAACCCCAAAATGAAATTTTGGTTTCCCATGTTCGAATCTATTTTAGTACAGAACTTCGGTCCCCCCGGGAATTTTGGTTTTGCTGGGCAGGATTGCAACCTTTTTTCAAGATGTACCATCTGTGAAAATTTTAAAAGAAAACCGACCATAAATTCGGGCTGTAAGGGGAACGAAAAATCCCTTTTTCACTATTTTTAGCTGTGACGTCACATGAAGTCAATTTGGGCTGAAAATGATTTTTTTTCAAAAGGGCCCTACATAACTGTATAACTCTAAAATTTTTTATTTTCTGAAAAACTGGGTCATGCGAAAAAAATTTCCCCTTTTATGAAATTTAATGAAGTATGCTAATATTACATGACGTCCTATGACGTCATGACTCAAAATATAGTAGACATTCGGGAGAAATCAAAATTTTTGAAATTTTCCCCTTTTTTTTTCTTTTTCCGAACCTCTTCAATCCAAACTGAAATTTTTTGGTCCCCTTTTTTCAAATCTTAAAATTTTAGCCCCCAAAACTTCGGTCTTTGGGAAATTTTTGGGTTTGCTGAAAGGGTTTTGCAAAACCCCTTTGTTTTTAAGATTTACCATCTTGAAAAATTTTAAGAAAATCCGACCCCTAAAAACGGCGTAGACGGGGGAAAAAACCATTTTTCACTTTTTTAAACTTGGACGTCATGTGACGTCCCTAGGGGGCTGATGATGCTTTTGTTCAAAAGCGTATACATTACTGTCATAACTCTGTAAATTTTTATTATTCTGAACCCAAAGGGGATCATGTCGAAATCATTTCCCAATTGAAAATTAAGAATATGCTTTTTGACGTCCCCATGACGTCCTAAAGACGGCAGGACTCAAAATATATTAACTTCTACAGAACTGCAAAATGTTAATTCCCAAATTTCCCATTCATCCTGAAGCTCTTTAATCCCAAAAAGAAATTTTTGGGCCCCTTTTTTCGAATTTATTTCCGCCACAGAAACTTCGGCCTTTCGGGGGTTTTGGTTAGCTGACAGGATATGCACCCCTTTGTTTTTTTAAGATGTACCATCTGTAAAATTTTAAGAAAAATTTCCCACCATAAATGACGGCCCGTAGATGGAACACCATTTTTTACTATTTTTAGTTGTACTCTGTTCGTCAAGGGTGCTGAGATGCTTTTGTTCAAAAAACGCATTTCTTTTGTCAAAATTGAAAATTTTTATTTTTGAACAACTGGGATCATGTCGAAAAACATTTCCCTAAAATGAAAATTTTAAAAAGTATGCCTTTGCCCCACATGACGTCATCGACCCTCCCCGACTTAAAATTTATTTTGAAAAATTTTGCAGAACTGCAAATGTGGGGAAAATTTCAAATTTTCCCAACTCATCCTGAAACTCTTTAAAACCTAAAAAGAAAAATTTCGGTCCTAGTTCGAAACTTATTTCCCGCCAAAAGAACTTATCTTTTGGGAAATTTTGGTTAGTTTAAGGTAAGCACACCTTAGTTTTTAAGATGTTTTTTTTTCCATCTTGAAAATTTGAAGAAAATTTTCCCACCTTTAAAAACGGTGTAGAGCGCGAAAAACCCTTTTTCACTATTTTTACGGGACGCATGTGACGGCAAGGGGGGCTGTAAAACATTGAAATCAAAATTTCCCACGTGACTAAAAAGCCCTAAAAATTTCATCCCTCCAGGTTTCCCTTGCAACATATAAAAATAAGCGTTTAGTTAGGGAAAAAAGAAAAAAAATTTAAAAATAATAATAAATAAAAATTCTTTTGTTTGGGCAAAAAAAAAAAGGGCTTTCCCGCACTGCAAAAACCAAAAGTCAAACCCGGAATTTATACTTTTTTTAGTTTTTTTTGAAATACACCATCTTCAAATATTGAAGAAAAAACCGTTTCCCCAAATTTATAAAACTTTAGAATTTCAAAAATAAATAAAAAAACAGAGGAAATCTGTGAGTCATATTAAAATAATTTAAATTTTAAAGTCATTGCATTCAAAAGGGGAAAATGTTTTTTTTTGTTTTTATTAAATTTTAATTTTAAAAATTTTCAAGCTTTTTCAATATTAAAAGGGCATAAAATCCGACCTAATATCAAATTTTTTAAGAAAGTCATTTTTTGGGGGAAAACGAAAAGATAGGACCCCCCTGCAAACTGGGTTTAAAGCAAAAAGCAGGAGATGAAGTTTTTATGTAATGCTCACCCCTGGTAGTATTTAAAGTTCAAGTGAACAAATTTACATTTTATTCCGAAAAAAAGTGCCCAAAAATAAAACAAATATTTTACTTTAAATTTTTTTTCTGACTCACATTTTACTCATAGGGTACTGGGAAAAATTTTTTTGTTTTAAAAGGTTTTTACTTTACTTTAAAAAAATCTGGGAAATTTTCATTATTCTGAACAACTGGCATCATGTCGAAATCATTCCCCGAATATGAAAATTAAGAAGTATGCTTATGACGTCACATGACGTCATATGACGTTCCGGCTCCCAAAAATTTGTAGAAATTTTGCAGAAACTGCAAACTGTGTAAGTTTCAACTTTCTATCTCATCCTGAAGCTCTTTAATCCTAAAATGAAATTTTCGGTCCTATGTTCGAATTTATTTCAGCCACAGAACTTGGGTTTCTTTCGGAATTTCGGTTAGCTGACAGGATATGCACACTTTGATTCAAGATGTACCATCTGTGAAAATTTGAAGAAAATCCGACCATAAATGAGGGCTTTTAGAGCGCGAACACCATTTTTCACTATTTTTAGCTGTGACGTCATGTGACGTCATAGGGTTGCTGAAGATGCTTTTTTTTCAAAAGCGCATACTTTACTTTCATAACTCTGAAATTTCATTATTCTGAACAACTGGCATCATGTCAAAATCATTGCCCTAAAATGAAAATTAAGAAGTATGCTTATGAGTCACATGACGTCATATGACGTTCTGACTGAAAATATTTGTAGAAATGCTGCAAAACTGCAAACTGTGTAATTTTCAACTTTCTATTTTCACCCTGAAGCTCTTTAATCCTAAAATGAAATTTTCGGTCCTATGTTTCGAATCTTATTTCAGCCACAGACTTCGGTCTTTCGGAAATTTTCGGTTGCTGACAGGATTTTCACACCTTGATTCAAGATGTACCATCTGTGAAAATTTGAAGAAATCCGACTATAAATGACGGCTGTAGAGCGCGAAAACCATTTTTCACTATTTTTACTGGGGACGTCATGGGGACGTCATAGGGTGCTGAAAATCATTGAAATCAAAATTTCCTCACGTGGACTAATAACCATAAAATTTCATCGTCCTAGGTCCATTGCAACATATTAAAATAAGCGTTTAGTTAAGGAAGAAGAAAAGAATAATAATAATAATAATAATAATAAAAAAGTACAAACCCAATAGGACTTTTGCTTTAGGCAGAAAATCCTAATTAAGACTGGGCAAAAATGTAGGCCTCTAGAGATTCACAAGATTTTTCTAAGATTTTCCGTGTTGACCTTAGTTTTTTACTATGTATCCCAATTTCGAACTCATTGAGATATCATGAAGACAAACATCCTGATCAAATTTTATAAAGACTGGGCCAAAACTGTGGCCTGTAGATGTTCACAAGTTTTTCTAAATTTTAAACTAGTGACCATTTTTTTGACCCCCATGACCCAATTTCGAACTCATTCCCAGATATCATGTAACAACATCCTGACCAAGTTTCATGAAGATTGGGATTTTTTTAAAAATGTGGCCTCTAGAGTGTTCAGAATGTTTTTCTAAGATTTGACCTGGTGACCTAGTTTTTGACCCCACATGACCCCAAATTTTTAAAATCACCAAAATATCATGTAGACAAACATCCTGACCCAAATTTCATGAAGATTGGTCCAAAAATGTGGCCTGTAGGGCTGTTCACCATGTTTTTTTTAAGATTTTACCCGGCGACCTAGTTTTTGACCCCCCATGACCCAAATTTTGAACTTATCTGAGATATCATGAAGACAATCATTTGACCAAGTTTCATGAAGATTGGGCTAAAACTGTGGCCTGTAGACGTTCACAAGGTTTTTTCTAAGATTTGACCTGCGACCTAGTTTTTGACCCCAAATGATCCAATTTTTGAACTTATCTGAGATAATCATGAAGACAATCATTCTGACCAAGTTTCATGAAGATTGGGCTAAAACTGAAGCCCGTAGATTGTTCACAATGTTTTTTCTAAGATTTGACCTGGTGACCTAGTTTTTGATCCCACATGACCCAATTTCAAACTCGTCGAGATATCATATAGACAAACAACCTGACCAAGATTCATGAAGATTGGGCCCAAAGCTGTGGCCTCTAGAGTGTTCATAATGTTTTTCTAAGATTTGACCTAGTAACCTTTTTTTTTGACCCCCCATGACCCAATTTCTAACTCAAACCCAGATATCATGTAGACAAACATCCTGCCCAAGTTTCATGAAGATTGGACAAAACTGTGGCCTTAGAGTGTTCAAAGAAATTGTTGACGAGGACATGACGACGCAGACGGACAAAAGGCGACCGAAAAGCTACCCGACCCACAATGTCAGGGGGGTTTTAAAAAGAAAGGCCTTTAAATTTCCAACTTTTCACGTGTTTCATTTTCAATTTTTCTTTTAAAGGGCTCTACGAAAATTTAAAATTTTATTTTTAAAAAAGAAACGGAAAAAAAATGGGCAAAACGATGTTCATGTTATTATTCCCCTTCGCAATTAACTTTATAATGAATGGTCGTCTTTAAAATCTGCATACCATTAAAACCCGATTGCTTTCCGCTAAAAATACTGTTCTTTATTTATTTTAAAAATTAATAGTTTTTTAAAAAAAAAAAACAATCAAATATGGGGACTAATGCAAAATGCATGAAAAACGGTTTTAAATAATTTTTTTCTCATTACTTCCTTATAGGAATCCGATGTCCCCAATTTTTAAAGAAGGTCTTGAAAGGGCCCTTTTAAAATTTAAAAATTTCACGTTTTCAGTTTCACTTTTTCTATAGGGTCGAATATAGAAGTTATTTTTAAAAAAGGGAAAACCAAAAATCGGCAAAAAGATGTTTATGTTATTATTCCTTTCGACAAATAAATTTTAAATTTTTTTGCCCCTCAAAAATCTGCATATCATTGAACCCCATTACATCATGCAAAAAAAAAAACAACAAATTTTTATGTTATTTTTTTAAAAAACATTAGTTTTTGAAAAAAAGGAACAAGTAATGGGGACTTTGGGGGAGTGTATGAAAAAAGGGTTTTTTACTGCATTTTATTTTTCATGTAACTTCCTTATTTTAAGCCCAAATTTTTAAAAAGTGGGTTCCTTTTTAGAAAGGTCTTTTCATTTCCCCCCAATTTCCCTCGTTTCTTTAATTGTATGAACCCTTTAAACACTTTGTAGCTAGGGGGCTTTTTGGAACCTGATTTTTCCCGGAAAAAAAACGGATAAAAAATTTTCCCATATCGTTTTTTTTTCCCCTTATAATTTAAAAATTTTTTGGTTAATCAAAAAAAATTTAAACCCCAAAAAGAAGGGCCCGGGGTTTCATCTAAAATTATTTTCCCATACTCATTTTAAACCCAAAAAATCAATAATTATCCAATAAAAAGGTAGTTAATGCGCTTAGTTTTTGCGCAATTTTTTTTTTCTGCAATAACTCAACTGATTAAACCCCCGATCTTAAAAAAACTATATTTCGTTTGAAACATTTCAAAGCACAAAAATTTTTGGCATAGTGTCCCCGATAAAATATTTTTCTTTTTTTGGATTTTTTTAAGGGCCGAAAAAAAAAACCGTTTAATTTTGACATTTTGGCCCCTTGCCCTTGCTTTTTTCCCGGGGGAACGGAAGTGACTGATGACAATAAAAAGGCCCTAGTTGTCCCTTCAGTAAAAATTTTTATGCAAATCGGTCAAAAACTTTGTTTTAATTTTTGGCAAAAAAACCCGTATTTTTTGGATAAAAAATTTGTTAAAAACGTCATACGTCTTTTTATTTAAAACGACGTCAATCTTCTCAGACAAAAAAGGGAAATCAATAGGACACATTTTTTTTCCAAATTTCATGTTTTTAGCTTATCTGATTTGCTTCGAAAATTTCTTTAATACTTTTTTTCGGGTCCAAAGTTCAAATTTGGGTTTTCGCCATAGATCCTTGACCCTTTTTAAAATATTGCAAAAAAAAATTTTAATCCTGCACAACAAAAAAAAATTTTTATTACATTCGTGAAAAAATCAATTTAAATGGGTCCAAATTCTTTGAGGG
Source organism: Solen grandis (assembly GCA_021229015.1). Taxonomy (NCBI): domain Eukaryota; kingdom Metazoa; phylum Mollusca; class Bivalvia; order Adapedonta; family Solenidae; genus Solen; species Solen grandis. The sequence goes on along the minus strand of JAIFHC010000747.1, from coordinate 14,998 downwards.
TTTGTAAGCGCGTAAAAGTTTTTGTAGTTTTTTTTCAGGACTGCTTCATGTGGGGTCACATTAAAAAAAAATTTTTGGACGTCAAAAGGGCCAAATTTCAATGTGATACTTTTAAAAATTTTCCCATGCGCTCCCCTCTCGGAAACCCTTTTTTAATTTTAAACCCCAAAAAAAGGAAGAAAAAATTTTAGAATAATAATTTAAAAAACTAGACTTCTTTTGTTTTGAACAAAAGAAAAGGGGTTTCTTCACTGCAAACCATGACAAACCTTTTGGTTTTCGAATTTTGGCCAAAACCCATATAATCCTGGCCCCAAAGAAGTCGTAATATATAACTTCTGTGAAAATTCCCTGCCAAACCGTCCAAAATGACGGCGGGGCAGGCGGAAGAACTTTGGGGCTTTTTTTAAATTTTTATTTTCATGTACGTCATATGAAAAATTTTTTTTCTCATTAAATCTTAATGTTTATGATTACCCACATTGGACATTAAATTTTCTTTTTCTATTAACCCCTTTCAAATTTAGTAAAAAGACATTCAGGAATCGGGAAATTTTTCTTTAATTTTATGAAGTTTAAATGACGTTTATCTTTTCAAAATGCAAAAGGAAAAAACAGAGATTTAACTCGCTTAAACCAATTTTCAAATTTCTATCTCATCTGAAACGAATTTTTTTTAGTATTTAAAATTGACGTCCTTATTCGAATATTGGATTTTCTTTGAAGAACCTTTGTTCTTTCGAATCTTGGCAAACCATAGAATCCTGCCCCAATAGGTCGTTTTAAAAAAAACTTCTGTGAAGATTCCATGCCAAAAAATCAATAAATTCGGGGTGTAAAAGAGCGGACAAAATTTGGTGTTATTTTTTTAAAATTCTGACTCTTTTGCCCTCTAAAAAATTTTTAAAAATTGAAATTGGGAAAATTTCCTGATTATGTACAAAGGGAAATTTTAAATTTTCTTGGGTTTTGAAGCTTTGGGAAAAATGAAAAAATTTACATTTAAAAAAAATCGGAAAAATTTATACAAATTTATGACGTCTTTTGACGACATGACTTTTAACTTTTCAAAAGCAAAGGGAAAAAAAAGAGGGTTTATAATCTCGCCAAAAAACAACTTTCTATCTCATCTAGAAAATTTTAAAACTTATTTGAAATTTGGCCCTCCTTGGGTTTGAACCCTTGGGTTCGCCTTTGAACCTTTTTTCTTTTGAATCTTGGCAAAACCCAATTTTTCCTGCAATGAGGTTTGTAATAAAATAACCCTTTTGGAAAATTTTCCCTGGAAAACCCCGTCCATAAAATTTTTGGTGTTTCAGCGCGTACAACTTTGGTTTTCTATTTTTTTGTTTTTGACCCCTGGAGTCATATTTAAAATTTTTAAAAAATTGAATCTAAAGTTCATGATTACCCACATAGGACATTTAATTTTTATTGTCCATAAGCTTTGCAATGATAAAATTTACCCTCAAGGGAAACGGGAAAAAATTTACAACTTGATGAACATATGACTTTATTTGAGTTCATTTTAAAAAAATGCCCAAAACAAAAACAGAGAGGGGAAATTTAAACTCGTCAAATAAACAAGTTTCCCATCTCTCTAGAAATCGATTTTATAAAGGATTTGAAAATTTTACGTCCTTGGTTCGGGAAACTTGGAAATTTGCCATAAACCTTAGTTCTTTCGAATCTTGGCAAATATATAATCCTGCAAATGAGGTTTAAATAAATAACTTCCCGTGAATATTCCTGAACCCAAACCCTCCAAAAAATGACGGCTTTTACAGCGCGTACAAAATTTTTGGGAGCTATTTTTTGTTCTGCGGGAATTTTGCGTAATTTTGAAAAATAAAAAAATAACATATTTCCAAAATGCCATTGCTTCAGGTTTTTGTTTTATAGAAATTTTTTTGTCCCAGACCTTCCCGGGAACTTAATGAAATAACAACATGAAAAAGGGTTTGGGAAAAAAAGAAAAAAATAAAAAAAGACAGAACAAAAACCCAAAAGGGCTTTTTGCGGGGGAAACAAAAGCCCCTAATTTTTTAGATGTCATTCGTTTAAAAAGAATGATAGGACTTTCTGCAACCCGTGTTAATGCAAAAAGCGGGGGAAAAGAAGTTTTATGTAATACTCACCCCTGGTAATTTTTTCCTGTTCATACTGAACAATTTTACATTATAAATTTCCCCAAAAATTTGCGTTTTGTTACGAAGAAAAAAAAAAAGAGAGGGAGTATAGTATGCTTATGACGTCATATGTCGTCAAGACTCAAATATATGTAAAAATTTGCAGAACTGCAAACGTGTAAGTTTTTAACTTTTATCTCGTCCCCAAATTTTTTAACCCTAAAATAAAAATTTTTGGTCCCATGTTCGAATCTTATTTTCACCACAAAACTTTTGGTTTTTGGGAAATTAATTTGGGAATGAACCCAAAAAATTCCCCACCTTAGTTTAAAAATGTACCCCTTTAAAAAAATTTTTTGAAAAAACGATCATAAATTGGGGGCTTGGTAGAGCGCGAACACCCCTTTTTTTTCTATTTTTTTGCTCTGACGTTAAAGGGGACGTCATGGGGCTGAAAATGCTGTTGCTCAAAAGCGATTGTTACTGGCCCAAAAATTCTGAAATTTTCATTTCTGAAAAACTGGCATCATTTCCCCAAATCATTGCCCCAAAATTTAAAAAAAATGGTATGCTTATGACGTCCCCCTGAAAGTACGATTCAAATTATTTTTAGAAAATGCTGCAGAACGGGAAAATGGTAAGTTTTAACTTTCCATCTCTTTCCCGATGCTTTTTCAATCCTAAAAGATATTATTCAGCCACAGAAAATTCGGTTTTTTTGGGAAATTTTGGGAAACTTTGGGAGGATATGTACACCTTAGTTTCAAGGTGTAACCCTTTTTGAAAATTAGAAAAAAATCCCACCTAAAAGGGCCCCCGTAGAAACGGAAAAACCCCTTTTTTTTAAAATTTTTTCCTGACGTCACTTTACGTCAAGGGGGCTGAAGTTGCTTTTTTTCAAAAACCATACTTTAATGTCAAAAACTCTGAAAATTTTTATTATTTTGAAAAAAACTGGCATCCGTCGAAAAACATTGCCCCAAAAAGAAAATTTAAAAAGTTTTGCTTTTAAAAGGGGTCTCATGGGGGACATTTTTAAAGTCACAACTCAAAATATATTTAAGGGAAAAACGCAGAACTGAAATTGTGTAAGTTTCAACTTTCAAACTCATCCTGAAGCCCTTTTTCCTAAAATGAAATTTTCTTTCCTTTTTTTCGAAACTTTTTTTCAGCCACAAACTTGTCTTTCGGAAAATTTGGTTACTGACAGGATTGACACCTTTGTTTTTTAAAATGTACCATCTGTGAAATTTTTAAGAAAATCCGAAACCTTTAAAAGGCGGCTGTAAGAGCGGGGAACACAATTTTTCACTATTTTTTGCTCCGACGTATTTTTCGACATAGGGGGCTAAGAGCTTTTGTTCAAAAACGCATACTTTTTTTGTTATAACTCTGAAATTTTTTTTTGAAACAAAATGCATCAGCGAAATCTTGCCCTGAAATAAAGTTAAAAAAAATAAAGCTAATTTTCTCACATGACGCTTTTGACGTCGGAAACAAAAAAATATGTGAAATTCATAGAACGCAAAATAATTTTAAGTTTTAACTTTCTATTCATCCCCCGAAACTCTTTAATTTCCCAAAATGAAATTTTCGGGGCCCAAAGTTCGAATCTTAAATTTCACCACCGAACTTCGGCTTTTGGAATTTTCAGTTTTTTGACGGATTTGCCCACCTAAGTTTCGATGTACCCTCTGTGAATTTTGAAGAAAATCCACCATAAATTTCCCGGGGTAGATTTGCAAAAAACCCCTTTTTTCACTATTTTGCTGTGGGCGTATGTGATCATAGGGTGCCGACAATCATTGAAAAAAAAAATTTTTTTTTCCCCCAAAGTGACTAAAAAACCCCTAAAAATTTCATGGTCCCGGACTATTTTCAAAAATATTAAAATAAGCGTTTAGTTTTGGAAAAAAGAAAAAAATTAAAAAATAATAAAAAATTGGGCGTCACGTGCGGGCATATGACCTTTATTTTCAATAATTTTTTAGACCCCCCAGGAACCACAAAATGACCAAAAAATTTTAACTTTCTATCTCAAAAAGGGCAGTTTTTTTTAAGCATTTAAAAATTTACGCCTTGGTTCGAATCTTGGATCCGCCATAGATTTATTGGCTTTTGAATTTTTAAAAAACGGGGCACCGGAAAACACAATTTAAAAAACGAATATACACATTCGTGAAAAAATTTTTTTAAAAAACGGCCCCCTTAAAAAATTTGGGCCGTGTACAAACTTTCGTTGTCAATTTCAAAGGACTTAGAGGTTTAGGCCGTCTGAAATTTATTGAAATCGAAAAATTTTAGCGTCGAATCATTTGTCATTTAAATTTTCATTGCCCCGACAATTTCAACATATAGAAAAAAATCTTATTAAAATTAGAAATACATTTTTCATATAATGACGTCAAGTTTACGTCAAAGTGACGTTTTTTTTCACAAAAAATTTTTTAAAAAACTCCCAAAGACCCATATACGACCCAAATTTTTCAGTTTTTTTCCCCTTTTCCCAAAAAAATCCGATTTTTTAAAAGCATTTAAAAATTTACGACTTTTGTTCGAATCTTGAATTCGCTATAGAACCATGGACTTTTCGATTTTGAAAACAGACACCGAGATGCACAACTAGAACTTAATATACACATTCTGTGAAAATTTGATGAAAATCGGTTCTTAAACAATGGCTGTAGATCGCGTAAAAACTTTTGTTGCATTTTTTCAAGTGTGACGTCATATGACGTCACGGGCATTTGAAAATCATAGAAATAAAAATTTCAGCCTTTGAAGCATGTGTCTTTAAAATTTTTTCATTCCCCTTCGACAATTTCAACATATTGAAATATTCTTGTTAACATTAAAAAAACTTTAAATCATATAATGACGTCCACGTGACGTCATATGACATTTATTTTCACAAAATGTTTAAAACTTCTAGAGACCTATATACTGACTAAATATAAAACTTTCTATCTGAAATAGGACAGATTTTATAAGCATTTAAAAATTTACGACATTGGTTCGAATCTTGGATTCGCTATAGAACCATGGACTTTTCGAATTTTGAAAAGCGGACACAGGGATGCACAACTAGAGCCTAACATACACATTCTGTGAAATTTTGATGAAAATGGGTCCAGAAATAATGGCGTAACCGCGTACAAACTTTTTCACCTGACGTCAAATCTGACGTAATATGACGTCGTATGAAAAAAAATTTCATTGCATCCGAAAGCTCATGGTTTGAAATATATGCCATAAAATTTTCATTGTTCTGAGTCAATGGCAACACCTCGAAATTAACACAAATAAGGGGGAAAAAAAAAAGAACTAGATTTCATTCGTTGATACGAATGATAGGACTTTCGCAACATTTTGAAATGTAAAGATTAATACCGTTAAAAGAAATATATTTTATATTTCCTACCTTTAACTTTTTTTTTCGTATGGACTTCTCATGCATGAACTTGTGAAGTAAGCCATATGTCGAAAAAAATAAATCTTTATTTTGATATCGCTTTCTTATAACTTGACCAATTTTAGTTGTTGTTGTTGTTGTATTGGGTTTACCGTCGCTGTGATAGAAATTTAAATCATTTTAAGACGTCCAGCTAATTACAGGTGGAGGAAGACCCCGAGAAACACAAAGATACGCGGATATAACCACCGACCTACCGCAAGCCAGCTGGAAGGCTTCCTCACATAAAAAATCCGAAGTCCCTACCGAATTCGAACCCACAGCATGAGGGGCTGAGAGTTTCCAAGTTTAGTATTCTAGGTACCAAAATAAATGTCCTGAAAATCCCTACAATTCAATTGTAGCATATTTGGGTCTAGTTTTTATAGGTTTTCAAAATATAAGCAATTAAAATTAAACCTATTAATTCTGCATATCAAAATTCTTTTTTTTTAATTTCGTTTTACAGTCGCGGGAATAAAACCGTAAATGCTACCATGCAATAGATTCGTCGACGCGTGTAGCCTCGTGGTTAAATTTCAATAATGCTTGTACATACAATGGGACGGCTGTATTACGTTATAGTTAGTGTTTATTAAGAGAGAATTAACAGTTAAGAAGCCAGAATGAGCGTAGCGAGTGATGGCTTCTTAACTGTTTAATTCTCTTTTAGTGTTTGAAATTAAATATTTTGTCCAATGAAATCATTCCATTTTTTCAAAATTTTGTCTCCATTTAATTCATTTAATTGGCATCAATTGTCACTAAACACTATTCCGCTAAATCAACTGATAAATTTAAAAACCAGCTTCAGCCGCCCGGGTGCACAAATTCATACGCATGTTATTTGGCCTTAAATAGGTCAAAAAGTAGTCGGTAAACTCATGTTTAAAATGTACAAAAATTATTCCGGGCCGGCAGGAGCCGGTCCGGTACTGATACGGTTTTGCCAGGCTAAGCTGTACAATGAGTTTCTTCGTGCCCGTCCCTTACTTTTAAATTTTGTACAAAGGTTAGAAAAATGTAAAAAATATACGTTTTTGAATTTAAAAAATCAATGATGATGAACAGATATAACCATTGTGTAGATATTTTTTTATTTTTGTTAATTTTTTTCTGCGGAGTGGTCACGCTTGTAGCGTTTTAAATTTCGGCACAACACAAAATCAAGTATACACATACTTTTCGTACTTACACTTCTTCTGCTAACGATAATAACAACTTTTGACTATGGGAACATGGGTTGTAAAACAGTTACATCACGTTTTTTATTTAAACTTTTTGTATAATAAGTTACCTGCTAGGAATGTAGACCTTCGATTTAGTCCTATTGTAATTATGCTGAAATCACTTCCACGAAGTAAAGAAGCCAGTACGAAAACCAATAGGTATTTAATTAATACATATTTTATTCAAGAATACATAGAATTGAACAACAGGCTAAATGCCATGTGAGTCCACTCCTTTTACAAATCATGCATAAAAAGCATATGACAAATTAAAAGTATTGCATGCATTATGACAAAAGATATATAGAAATACAAAAAAAATAATATAATTTCATTACAGGAGAAATATGAAAAAAATTGTGCCTAAAAATATATAAAGTGTCATTTATAGGGTCCATCTAAAATCAAAGCGCTAAAAGTAAATTCAATAAACGATAACCAAGTTTTCAAGCGACACCAATAAACCCAATGTTATAAATCCGCTTTAACTTTGCTTGAACACGGTCGTTAAAAAAAGATGAAAAACATATTTTGTTCAATGGATTTCTAACAAAAAACACATCGCTACTCTTACTTTCCCCATTTCTCTTGCCCAAAGTTTACAAGATTATATGAATAGTGGAAGGAAATCTAAAATAACAAACTTCATTATTTATTTAATGTTTTTTTTTGTTTTGTTTTTCCCTTTCATTTTATATACACATTTTTTTTGTTATAGAAAATTTAAAGATATTCAATATAACAAAAATATATGTATCTTATAAATTTCAAAAATAATTTTAAAAAAAATTGTAAACATTGTTCCCGGGTGTGACTCGAACCCACACCCTTTTTCAACGCCGTTTGCATGGCGATCTACCCGACTATTTTACCCTCTGCACTAATGAGCCATACAGAAGAATTGTTGCCTGTTGCGGAAAATTTCCCGCCAGTTTATTGTTTCCCCAATATCTCAAAATGAGGTGCGATTTTTTTTCGCTCGTGTACTTTCTTTTTTCATTACAGTTTTTTTAAAATGTTATCTCCAGCATCGTTTTTTTTTAAATTTCATTTTCGCCTTCCATAACGCAATCGTCGAATAATAAAAAAATTACCCCATTTAGTTAAGACAAAAAAACAAAATTTAGAAATTTTTCTGCGTAAAAAAAAAAAAAAAGGAATTCATAAAGTAAGTGCCTAAATTACCCAAACGTTGCCCAAAGTCAACATGTGTGCCCCCATAGGCAGCGTTGCAAGCATCCCCTTTCAAACATCTCAAAATGCAGTCTTTTTTACATGCGGGTTTCCCCAAATGAATCTCTCTTAAGTAAAGAACAATCCCATAGACAGCGAAAAAATATTACATCATTTTCCAAAATAACGGAAAATCACGCCAAAACAATAGTTTTTGGGCCCGATTCATTGACCTTGCGTAAAAAATTTTTTTTCCTTAAAAATCATCTAATGTTTTGTAAGTTTGGTCCCAAATATCCCTTACAGCCCAGTTAACGTTAAACAGGATTTTGATGTAAGCATGAACATCGAAAAAAAATGTACTGCAACCATAGAGAACAACATTTACTCACTAGCATTAAAATTAACCCAAAATAACAAAAGAATCTCCCCTTTCCCCTTTAGTTAGTTTAAAAAAGAAATTTTTTCCTAAGAAATGATATAAAAATTTTAAAAGTTTTTTAAAAAATAAGTAAAGGGGTTTCCCCCCAAAAGTTTAACATTTTTGTATGGGTCATGCTTTAAGACACTTGTGTAATTTCAATGTCTCCATGTTAAACAGAAGGGGAAAAAATTAACAAATTTACAAAAAAAGCGAAAAAGTAATACCCATTAAAAAAATTTCAAATTGAAAATGTAATAAAAAATAGAAGAAAAAAAAAAAACACAACAAAAAAGGGGGTTACTGAAAAAAAAAAATGTCCAAAAAAAACATAAAGGTGAAATTTATATAACCTTTCTAAACAGTTTTTTTTAATTCAAAATTTCAATACCACTTTTTTGCCGAAGAGATCAAAGTGGGTTTCCCCGGTTCAATCTCATTTGGAGCGAGACTCATAATATACACAGCTAGAGCGACGCTTTGCCTTTGACAAACTGTTACTGTCACTGATGTCTTTTCCCCCGGGGAACGGGTTGATAGGGGGGATCAAAAAATAAATACAATTTTTTGGGAATTGCGACTCATTAAATTTCAAAACAAAATTTAAAAACACTAAGCGGTTAGTGTTTTTTATTAAAGCATTAAGCCCCTTTAAAAATCGGTCGCGGGGTTTCCCGCGCCACCCCGATTTAAAGGATTAATGCTTACAAAAAAGAACACAACCTATACTTAAAACAAAACAAATTTAATTTTTGCCCCCCCTATTACTACGTTATGCTGCTTTAAAAGATGGCGCCATGAAAGGGTTTTTGCGTCGGGTTTTTAAAGTATTCACACACGGCACGTGCTTTCCAATAGGGAAAGAAACACATAAATTTCGCGCATTTTTTGCCCACGGTATTTTTTTTCGATTTCAATAAATTTTATGTATGGCTGTTTTTTTTTTAGATTTATTTATCTTTTTTTAATAGTTAGAAATCAAAAAAAATATAACAAATTGCTTTAAAGGAAAAGAACGAAATATGAAAAAAAAAAAAACTTTAAAAAAAAGGGCGGTGTCAGTGGAAGATATCAAGGCTAGGAATACCTGGAAATCCCAAAATAAACGAGATAAAACTGATTGTAAGTTGTTTTAAAAATTATATCAATTATTTTAATTCTTTATTACCCAAAATTTGTAAACATAGGTACTGGGAAAGCTCCCTTGGTTACGCTCAGCTTTAAAAAGGGATTTTTAGGGCTGATGGCCCGGTGTCCGGGTAATGTGATGGGTTTTTGGATCATCCAACTTTTTCACGTGAAATGGCAGTGGACAAAATCATTTTTCAATGACATTGTCCCAAAAGACAAAAACTGTCGGTTGGACGTTTTAAACCCAAAAAACTTTTCTTTTTTTTTGTATTTAATTTTGCATCTTTTTCTTTTCCTTTGGGTCCCTTTGCAAAAAAATTTTCCCAAAAGCCTCGTTTTATGTAAAAGTTTTATCTAAAAATGATTTTAAGAACTTTTTAAAAAACGTTTTCAAAAGCGTAACACGCCAGTGTGACACCCGTGTTGGGTCGGTTAGTAAACACTGCCATAAAGTATCATTTGTTTGTTGGGTTTTAAAGTCCCCCCGACAGTAATTCCCAGTCACGATGCTCTTATCGGGGAACGACTACCACACTGCAGTATCACGCCGAACATGTGGATGATACCCAAAACCCCTCACACATCCTATCCGAGCAAACCATCCTGCAAAACCCCTTTTGCTGAGCGCCCAACAAGGGGGCTATAACAGTTCCATTTTTACGACTTGGAGTCGGGGGGGATCGAACCCCCACCTTTCCCCCTCCCCCAGGGAACGCTCTAACCCCCTCGGCACCGAAAGGGGAGCTTGTTTTTATTAAAATCAATATGATATAAGTGAAAAAATTTTTTTCAATTTATATGACTAATACATAGCTGTAAACTTACATATTTTCCGAAAATGCTTCAATTTTAAAGTGAAAACGAAAGTAGGATATTTTTCGAAAATTCTTACACTTGGGGTTTTTTAAATTTGTATTTTTGATGTAACTTCCCTTTTACTTTTAAAAATTTTACAAACTAAGTCCAAAAAATCGCTTAAAAAACTCATTTTTCTTAAAGGGGTTGGGCTTTTTTTAATGGCTTTGAATATTAGCCGAAAAGTTGACAACACGGAAAGAATTGCTGAAAACTACTGTTTAAATTCTTATTTTTGTGTAAATTCCCCTTTTACTTTGTTTAATTTCAAAAAATTTAAAGGGACCAAAAAAATCGTCTAAAATTCTTACATTTCACACGCTTTATGTTTAGGAAATACAATATTTTTTTTTGAACAACTCTTAACCCCCTAAAAATAAAAAAATTTACCAAAACTACTACACAATTTCGTTTTTTCCCTTCTCCATCAATTTGCCCAAATTAAAAATTTAGGCATCAAAAGAACGGCCAAACATTGCTCACAAAAAATTTTTAATCATATATTTTCAAAAAACAAAGGTTTTCGGGTATAAACGTTTAAAAACCCCTGGGGTTACCAAATTTTCATTTTTCCGCCATAATCAAATCATCTGAAAAGGGCTTTCCCCAAACACACAAATTATATGCATAGTGTCTCGATAGAATAATTTTCCGTTTTTGAGATATTTAAGGGGGAAAAAAACCGATAAATTTATATATGACCTTGACCCTTTGGGTTTTTTGAAACGAAAGTGACATGCTCCATAAAACTAATAAGCATCTTTAGACAAAATTTTAAGCAAACAAAAAAAAAAGAAGCCTACAGGCTTAAAACCATCACGTTTTAAAAACGAAATTTTTAATGCATAGACGTCATGTGACTCATTGGCGTTCATCTTTCAAATTTTAAAAAAAACCTAGAACTAATATTCATCCAATATCAGTTTCTGCTCTTCTGGAAAGGATTTAATACGATTTTAAAAATTTTCGTCATTATTCGAATCTTGGGTTCGCCTAAAACCCTTTTTCCCTTTTTGAAATTTTGGAAAAACGACACCGAAAAGCCAACAAAACCAACATACAATTCTGTGAAATTTTTAGAAAACGTCCCGAAATAAAGGCTGTAGCCGCGTACAAACTTTTTCACCTGACTCAATTGCGTTTATACGTCATATGAAATGAAAATTCATTGTATCCGAAGTGTGGTTGAAATAATCATAAAATTTTTATGTTCGAGTAATGGCAACACCCCGAAATTAACAAAATATAAGAGGGAAAAAAAAAAAATAATAGAAGAAGAAAAAAACAGACAAACCCCAAAATGACTTTCTGCCCGAGGGGAGAAATCCTAAGAAGAAGAAGAAGAAAAAAAAAAAAAACAATCAACCCCAATTGACTTTCGCCTTTAGGCAGAAAGTCTAATAAGAAAAACATAAAAAACCCCAAAAGGGCTTTCTGTTAGGCAGAAAGCCCTAATAAAAGTTTGAAGAAAGCCGTTATAAAAAGGCAATATGCTTATCGGTCCTGGTGACACCATTGCATTCTAAAATGCACCTCATTCTCTCAAATACGCATCGCAATTCACCTTTCAACACGGGCACTCTTTCCTGCGTAGAAACGTCCGGATCGTGGGTAACCAACCCAATAACCGCCTTCTTCTCTTACTTCAAATTGCTAGATTTTCGTATACAAGCCCTTATCCGAAAAACATGAATATCTGCCATGTTTGTTGACGGAATCACTTGAAATTTTCAGGACTTTTTGCACATTGTAGGATACGGTATTCGTGCAAATTATAACTTCAAACATCAATTTGCCGATTTATATGAATTTTTTAATAATTTCTGCTTAAATAGATGATTTATAAAGGGAACCAAAACAAGTTTCCTTGCATTACATACTTCACTTTTCATGTGTTATCCTGAAGAAAGTTTTTTGACTAAAAAGTTCATGAAAAAAGCGTTTCTTTTCTTTTTAAAAGTACATTTTCGCCTTTCGTCATAACTAAACAATTCAACCCGATCTACAAAAACTAATATCACCTGAAGGTCTTTAAAATCACTACAGTTTTTTATCCACATGTCTAGGAAAATTTTTTTTTTTTGGAGACCCCTTGCCGAAAAAAAACCCAACAATGACATAACCTCCCTTTACGTTTTTCCGAAAGGAAGTGACTGAAGTAAATAATGCTTTGTTGCACATTCATAAAAATTGAAAGCAAATCGCAAAAGTTAAGGCAGTATGCTAAAAAACCCTACTTTTTGGTTTAAAAAGTTTGTTAACGTGTCATGACGTCTTTTTACGTCATACAGTCTTTTTTCAGAGCTGAAAAATTGAAAGACACATGTTCTGTCCAAATTGAAGTTTCTAGCTTTCTGAGTGCTTCGAAATACTTTAAAGTTTTTCGGGTCCAAAGTTCAAATTTTTGGGTTCCCATAGACCCTTGGTCTTTTTGAATGTTAAAAATTATATAACCTGCACAACAAAGTCCCAATCCATTCTTCTGTGAAAAAAAAAAGTCAATTGGTCAAAAAGAGGGCGTAAGCGCGTACAAGCTTTGGTAGCTTTTTCAACCCTGGGGTCACGTGACATACAGAAAAAAAATATTCTGCAATCAAAAGCGCCAAAGAATGTGCATACTGTTAAAATTTCTTTTTCCCCCTTGGTCGAAAACCTTTTTTAAATTTGAACCTAAAAAGGAAAAAAAGAGAAAAATTTAAAAACTAGATGTCTTCGTAAAAACGAATGATGGGACTTTCTGCAAGCGTGTTAATGCAAAAAGCAGAGATAGAATTTCATGAAATTCTCCCTTGGATATTCATGTTAAAGTGAACAATTGACATTATATTCCAAATTGTGAAAGAAAGAAAAAAAAGTTTAATCGTGACTTAACTATGTAATGATGCAGACATCTAAAAATTGTTTTTATTTTTAAAGATCCTAGTACGATCTTACTTCACCACAATACTTCGGTTTTTCGGAAAAAAGGTTTAGCTGAAAAAATATTCCATTATTTTTAAAATGTCCCATCTGTAAAAATTTGAAGAAATTGTATAAATGGCGGCTGTAGAGCGCGAACACCATTTTTCACTATTTTTAGTTCTGACGTCGGTGGTCATGGGGTGCCAAATATCCTTTGCTAAAAAAGCGCTATTTTACGCAAAAACTCTGAATTTTCATTTCGAAAACGGAATCATTCGAAATCATTGCCCCAAAAAAAATTTAAGTGGTATGCTTATGACGTCCTTTGACTCACGATTAAAAATATTTGTAGAAATTCTGCAGAAATGCAAAATTGAAGTTTTCAACTTTTTATCTCATCCTGAAATATTCAATCCTAAAAAAATTTTTTTGGGCCATGTTCGAATTTACTTCAGCACAGAACTTCGGTTTTTTTTGGAATTTTGGTTAGCTGCAGGAATCACCCTTAATTTTAAGATGTACATCCCGGAAAGTTTGAAGAAAAACAGACAATAAATGGCGGGGTAGGCGTTAAAAATTTTTTTACTATTTTAGCTCTGGCGTCACATGACATCTTTGGGTGTGAAAAAGCTTTTTTTCAAAAAACCTTTCTTTTCTTTCATAACCTGAAATTTTATTTTGAAAAAACTGGGATCATGTAAAATCATTCCCCAAAATGAAAATTTAAAAATATGCTTAGAGCACATACGACAATTGACGTCCGACCAAAATAATTAGAAAACTACAGAAATCAAACTGGTAATTTCAAAATTTTATCTATTTTAAGCCTTAATCCAAAATAAATTTGGTCCAAGTTCGAATCTTTTTTTAAGCCCCAGAATTTGGGTTTCGTTTGAGCAGTATGCACACCTTAGTTTCAAGAGTACCAACTTGAAAATTTGAAGAAAAACCCCACCCTAAATGGGGGCTTAGGCGTTAACAACCTTTTTTCACTATTTTTTGCTCTGACTCACATGTACACAGGGTCCGAAATGCTTTTTTTAAAAAGGCATACTTTTACTATCAAACTCTGAAATTTTCATGATCGAAAAACTGGGATCAGTCAAAATCATTTCTCTAAAATGAAAAATTAAAAAATAGCTTTTGACGCACAAACTTAAAAACGTCAAGACCAAAATATGTGTAGAAATTCAGAGAACTGTAAACGTGTAAATTCAACTTTTTTATCTCACCAAAGCTCTTTTAAACCCAAATGAAATTTTCGGTCCTATGTTCGAATTATTCACCACAAACTTCGGTCTTTCGAATTTCGGTTAGTGACAGAAATTTCACACCTTATTTCAAGATTACCCCTGTGAAAATTGAAAAAATCCCCAAAATGACGGCGTAAGCGCGAACACCCTTTTTCCTTTTTAGCTGTGACGTCATGTGACGGCATAGGGGGCTGAAAAACTTGAATCAAAATTTCCCCGGACTAAAAGCCTAAAAATTTCATCGTCCTGGCCATTCAACATTAAAAAATAAGCGTTTAGTTGGAAAAAAAAATAATAATAAAATAACTAATGTCATTTGTGAAACAAGATAGACTTTCTGCAACTGTGTTAATGCAAAAAAGGGATAGAAGTTTCATGAAGACTCACCCCTGGTAGTTTTCATGTTCATGCGAACAATTTACATTATTTCCGAAATTTTGCAAATGATAAGAACT
>JAIFHC010000746.1:0-50000 GCA_021229015.1 Solen grandis | reverse complement strand
TATTGACATCTGTAGACATGTCTAAGACACATAAAGACATATGTAGACATGTCTAAGATAAATAATATCTTATGTAGACAGGTCTAAGACACATATAAACATATGTAGACGTGTCTAAGACACATATAAACATAAGTAGACATGGCTAAGATACATTTAGACATTTGAATACATGTTTAAGACATATACAGACATATGTAGGCATGTCTTAAACATATATAAACATAAGTAGACAGTTCTAATACACATATAAACATGTAGACATGTCTAAGACACTTATAGACATATACAAACATGTCCATGATACATTAAGACATATGTAGACATGTCTAAGACACATATAAACATGTGTGGACATGTCTAAGATACTATAGACATACGTTACCATGTCTAAGACACATATAGAAATCTGTAGAAATGTCTAAGACACACAGACATATATAGGCATGTCTTAGACCCATATAAACATATGTAGATATGTCTAATCCACATATAAACAAATGTGGACATGTCTAAGACACTTATAGACGTATGTTATCATGTCTGAGACACATATTGACATCTGTAGACATGTCTAAGACACATAAAGACATATGTAGACATGTCTAAGATACAAAAAAAGCTTATGTAGACAGGTCTAAGACACATATAAACATATTTAGGTATGTCTAAGATACTTATAGACACAAGAAGACATGTCTAAGAAACATACATACCTATGTAGAAGTTTCTAAGACTCATATAAACATATGTAGGCATGTGTATGATACATAAAAGCTTATGCAGACATGTCTAAGACACATATAGACATCTGTAGACATGTCTAAGACACATATAAACATATGTAGACATGTCTGAGAAACACATATAAATATAATATACTATTAAACTATAATAACTATTATTAGAGACAATTTCTTTTATCATGCAAAGGCCTTCAGTGAGGCCTTTGTAATAGACTTTTTTTTCTTATAAAAATATTGTCTTACAAAGGCTTCTATGATAGCCTTTGTAACAGATATTTTTTTTCTCATGCAAAGGCCTTCATGGTAGCCTTTGTAAGAGACATTTTTCCTGCAAAGGCCTTCATGGAGATCTTTGTAAGAGAATATTTTTTCTCATGAAAAAGGCCTTTCTTGAGGCCTTTTTAACAGACATATTTTCTCATGCAAAGGCCATCATAGAAGCCTTTGTAAGACAATTGTTTTTCTCATACAAAGGCCTTTGTAAGAGAATTGTTTTGCTCTTATGCAAAGGCCTTCTAAATCTAATACACATTTAAGCAAGTGTAATCATGTCTGAGACACATATAGGCCAGTGTGAACATATCTATGACAAATATCATTACATGTAAACATCACTAATATACATACAAACACATGAATACATGTCTTAGACACATATAATGGCATGTAAACACGTTTAAGACCTATTTAAAGATATGTTAACATATCTATGACATATATAAATATATAGTAAACATGTCTAAGACACATATAAACTTATCTAATCCTAACGCGAAGGCTTTTGCAGTAAAACTTTCATATAATACAAATATCAAGCCTAACGTAAATGCCTTTGCGTGAGGACTTTCCTATAATACAATAGTTAAGCCTAACGCAAAGGCCTTTGCAGGAGAATTCTCCTATAAAGGCCCTATATCATATACAATAGTTAAGCCTAACGCTAAGTCCTTTGCAGGAGGATTTTCCTATAATACAAAAGTTAAGCCTAACGCAAAGGCCTTTGCAGGAGAATTCTCCTATAAAGGCCCTATATCATATACAATAGTTAAGCCTAACGCTAAGTCCTTTGCAGGAGGATTTTCCTATAATACAAAAGTTAAGCCTAACGCAAAGGCCTT
Source organism: Solen grandis (assembly GCA_021229015.1). Lineage (NCBI taxonomy): Eukaryota > Metazoa > Mollusca > Bivalvia > Adapedonta > Solenidae > Solen > Solen grandis. The sequence goes on along the minus strand of JAIFHC010000746.1, from coordinate 48,136 downwards.
TGCAGGAGAATTCTCCTATAAAGGCCCTATATCATATACAATAGTTAAGCCTAACGCTAAGTCCTTTGCAGGAGGATTTTCCTATAATACAAAAGTTAAGCCTAACGCAAAGGCCTTTGCAGGAGAATTCACCTATAAAGGCCTTACATTTTTTTTTATTCAATGTTGAAAGACTTTTAAGAGTACACTATCACTTTAGGGTCTCATTCTAACTCACTGGCATAGTTTTTGTGTTGATTCATACAAAATCCTAAATTTTGAAAATGTATTTTTGAAATAAAATATTCGTTTTAAACTTTATATAGAAATGCTTGGTGTATGGAATATCAGTTTGTTACGATTTATTCACACATAAGATATCTCCAAGAAAATCAGACTTTCAGTAAAATGATCTTAGTTCGACATTTTAAAGGCTTTTTACATGAAACCATTTTCCTGACATAGTCTACCCATGTCACATAAACACACAAAAAATCAGTTCGAAAATTTGAAAGCCTTTGTATAGGACCATACCCCTATCCAAAACTACCCAGAAAATATAAAGAAAAGGAAAAAATCTAAGTTCGAAAAAAACAAGGCCTTTATATGAGACCACTTTCCTGACATAGTCTACCCAATGCCACATAAATACAAATATTCAAAGTTCGAAAAATTGGAGGCCTTTGTATGGGACCATACCCCTATCAAAAACAAGGCCTTTGTATGGAACTATACCCCTGGTATATGGGATAACTCATGTCAATACTACTCATGCAGAGTTACGGTTCTTGACTACTTTGACAGGAACAAGGCCTTTATATAACAGTGCGGGGGTCTGTAAAGGCCGCGGCCTTCACATGAGAAAAAAAAGGCCTTCATATAGCAGTCGAGGCCTCCATATAGCAGTCAACTACGAGGCCTTTACATGAGAAAAAAGGCCTTCACATGGGAGTCAACCAAAAGGCCTTTACATGGGAAAAAAGGCCTTTGTATGGGAGGCCTTTGTATGAGATGCCCCTGGCCCTAACCCCTAACCCTAACCCCTAACCCTAACCCTAACCCCTAACCCTAACCCCTAACCCTAACCCTAACCCTAACCCTAACCCTAATTATAGTTTTTTGATGATCGTGTCCCTGAAATTTTTGAACCCAATTAAGGTCAACTTTTTATCGATGGATAGGCTTGAAACTTTGCATGTAGATAGATCTCGATGGCCTTGACTCATAGCCGTCGTCAAATCCAGGGAGGGTTTATTGCCGGTTACGCAATCTCGAGTTATGCCTAAGGGACATAATCACTGTAAATAATGAACCCTCCCGGGAAAACGCGTCGGCAATAACTATGTCTAAAGGTCCTTAATGTTGACCCTTGACATGACCTTGAACCCTGACCTATTAAAAAAGTTGACCTTCAAAAAATAAAAAAGTCTAGGGTTACGGGTTGCTGGATATATGAAGTCTTTTCAGATTTTCACTTTCGGAAAACAACTTTTCTAAGCTATACTAAATATGGATTGATAAAGTCTTTTTTGGTCCTAAAAGTTGCGCAACAACTCAGGCAACACTATAAAGGTGTTCCCGAAGGTCTCGGGTTCGAATCTTGCTTTTAATCGAATTTTTCTATTTCGACATTTTGCACAAAAGTGGTGATTATGTCCCTCATCACTAAAAAACATATATAGTAGTCAAGGAATCAGAAACTAACACAGGATTTGGTATACATAGTTAGATATACATAATTCTAATATAATAAGACAATTCCGAAGTTAATATGACTATATTTGGTCATAATAAAAACATAATAATTTCGGAAAAATCAACCGACTGTGAAATTTAGGGCTATTTTAACCGGCCATAAATCAAAAAGTTCTATATATAATGGAAATATTTTTGCATGAACGTGAAGATCTATTCTAGAACTACACTTTAAACTAAACGGCCAGTCCCCTTAAGTTGATTTAAGGTACAGTAAAGTTCGAACTTAAGACACACTGTCAAAGGACAAAATGACGGAGAGAATGAGCAAAAATGTTTATTGAGTAGAAAATTCTGTCTTTTTTTCTTATAAATATTGTATTTTAAATGCATATTGCATAGATATAATATAAATCTTCAGTAACAAACCACTTTTCAATATATTTGACTGTCCGTTTTTCCGTACGAAGTTATTTTTCCGTATATTTTCGGCAATTTTCGTTATTTTAAATAGCGAAATTAGACATATTTGAAAAGCAAATAACTCAAGTATTAAATGTGATAGAAAGTTGAAATAACTTTTATCATAATATCTAATGTATACTTAATACAATCATTAAAAAACATAAATAATTTCTTCGTCGGTTTCGTCGGGAAAGCCGGTGAAATGTCAGTGATTTTGGTGAAATAAAATGTCGCGCGGCATGAATTTAACACATAATTTATCCTTAATTCTCTCTAATTAAAGCTTTTATTTACATGAATTCATGTTTATTGCATAAATATTATTTGACACCTTAATTACAAACCGCTATTTAATATATTTGACCGTCCGTCTGTCCGTACGAAGCTATTTTCCCGTATTTTTTCGGCAATTTTCGTTATTTTAAATAGCGAAATTAGACATATTTGAAAAGCAAATAACTCAAGTATTAAATGTGATAGAAAGTTGAAATAACTTTTATCATAATATCTAATGTATACTTAATACAATCATTAAAAAACATAAATAATTTCTTCGTCGGTTTCGTCGGGAAAGCCGGCGAAATTTCGGTGATTTTCGTGAAATAAAATGTCGCGCGGCATGATTTTTACACATAATATATCCATAATTCTCTCTAATTAAAGCTTTTATTTACATAAATTCATGTTTATTGCATAAATAATATTTGACACCTTAATTACAAACCGCTATTTAATATATTTGACCGTCCGTCTGTCCGTACGAAGCTATTTTTTAACCGTATTTTTTCGGCAATTTTCGTTATTTTAAATAGCGAAATTAGACATATTTGAAAAGCAAATAACTCAAGTATTAAATGTGATAGAAAGTTGAAAAAACTTTTATTATGATATTTAATGTGTACTTAATATAATTAATAACGAGTATAAATAATTTCTTCGTCGGTTTCGTCGGGAAAGCCGGCGAAAAGTCGATGATTTTAGGAAATAAAATGTCGCGCGGCATGAATTCATTGTATCATTATTTTTTTTCTTGTATAAACATTAATTAGATATATCAACTGTTTGATGTATAGATATATATTAAAGCTATAAGTACAAACCATTATTCAATGTATTTGACTGTCCGTCTGTCCGTACGGAGCTTATTTTCTTTTGCATTCACAGCAATTCTTGTCATTGAAAAAAGCGAATATTGTCATATTTCAAATGTATATTTCTCAATGAATAAATGTCATATAAAGTTCAAATAACTTTTAACATGATATTTGATGTGCAGGTAAAATAATAATTCAGATATATAATGTTTGACTGTATTGTTTACGTCGGGAAATCCGGCGAAATATCGGTGATTTTGGTGAAATAAAATGTCGCGCGCAGCATGTTTTGACATTCACTGTATCATCAATTCTCCCCAATTAAAGGTACTTTTGAATATATGAAATGTTTTTTTGTATAGCCATGGCCTTAAGCTTTAAAAACATTTTATTTTTCTATATACTCGACTGTCCGTCTGTCCGTACGGAGCTATTTTTCTTTAAATCCACGGTAATGCTTGACTTTGAAAACAGCGAAAATCGTCATATGTCAAATGTTTATTTCTCATTTCATAAATGTGATAGAAAGTTCAAATCACTTTTATCATAATCTTTGACGTGTAGGTAAAATAACTATTAAGAACTTTAATGTTTTACATTGTCGATAACGTCGGGAAAATCAGCGAAATATACGTGGGTTTGGTGAAATAAAATGTCGCGTTCGGCATGTTTTGACATACACTATATCATCACTTCTCCCTAATACAAGCTTAAATTTAATAATTATATTGACTTTTTATGTATAGAGATGTCTTTAAACTTTAAACACATTAAATTGTTTAATGTATTTGACTGTTCGTCTGTCCGTACGGAGCCTTTTTTCTTTACATTTACGGTAATTCCTATCAATGAAAAGAGCAAACATTGTCATTTTTCAAAAGTATAATTAAAGTATAATTTATACATGTGATAGAAAGTTCAAATAATTTTTTACATGATCTTTGATATGTGGGTGATATAACTATTAGAAATAAATATCTTTTTCTTGGTCGGGTACATCGGTAATGTCGCCAATATATCGGTGACTTTGGTGACATAAAATGTCGCGCGCGGCATGTATTATCATACACTACATCATTATTTCTCCTAAATACAAGCTTTAATTTATATGTTAGAGTGTTTATGTTTAGATATGTCTTTAAACTTAAAATGTATACTATTATCAAATAAATTTGACCGTCCGTCTGTCCGTACGAAACAAATTTTTTTTACAATCTCGCAATTCCTGTCGTTGAAAAAAAGCGAAAATCGTCATATTTATAATGTACATATCATAAAAAATAGAAATGATAGAAATTTCAAATAACTTGTATTATATTCTTTAATGTGTAAATAATATATCTGTTTATAATATATATTTTCCCTTGGTCGGATACGTCGGTAAAGTCGGCGAAATATCGGTGACTTTTTTGAAATAAAATGTCGCGCGTGGCATGACACTATATCATAATTTCTCCATAATACGAGCTTTCATTTAATATAATAGATTGTTTATGTATAGATATGTATTTAAGCTAAAAATAATTTAAGTAGCAAATATATTTGACTGTCCGTCTGACCGTACGGAACAAATTTTCTTTACAGTCTTTACAAATGTCGCGCTCGGCATGACACTATATCATAATTTCTCAATAATACGAGCTTTCATTTTACATTTAAGATTGTAAATGTATAGATATGTTTTTAAACTTTAAATACATATAATTATCATATTAATTTGACTGTCCGTCTGTACGTACGGAACAAAGTTTCTTTACAGTCTCTACAAATGACGCATTCGGCATGACACTATATCATAATTTCCCATAATACGAGATTTCATTTAATATATTTGATTGTTTATGTATAGATTTGTATTTAAACTTTAAATGCATATAAGTATGACATGATATTTGATATGTATGTGATATAATTGTTAAAAATATATATTTTATCTTGGTCGGGTACTTAGGTAAAGTCGACGAAATGTCGGTGATATTGGTGAAATGAGATGTGGCGCGCGGAATGATTTTAACATATATTATATCATTATTTATCCCTAATGCATGCTTGAAAATTTCAAATGTATGATGTAAAGATATATATTTAAGATTTAAAAATATTTATTTTAATGTCCGTCTGTCTGTACGGAGCAAATTTACTTTTAATTCACGGCAATTCTTGTCAATGAAGTAGTAAACGTTTTTACGATGTACCTGATTTTAAGTCTCTGTACTCGCTTTATTGCTTATTGTGATGCAACAGTTGCTCATATTTATACAAGATAATATTTAAACTTAATTTTGGTAAAATATAAAGAAGATGTTCCGTACAGAACATATATTAATTATCAGTTAAACTTGTTTAAAAATCAAGTTTGAAAATACAGAATGTGTCAGTTTTCAAGCTACATAACTTTGTTAATATATGAGATATTTCAAAATATACAATGATAAAAGACAGATAAGACATTGCACAATACATACATGAAGTTTGACTTAATTTGATAAAGGTTACATAACTATATTAATTGTTACCCCAAAAATTGTTGAATATGTCCTTATAAAAAAATTTCGGTTTTCCATAATTTATAATTTTTTTACCTTATTTGGCAAAAATTATATATAATACGTTCCAACTAAAGGTTCAGAACAAATATTATATCAAAATATTAATTATGATAAATTTGCGCACACATTAACCTACCAACCATTTGAACCCTGACCAAACTTTTATTATTAATAACTAAAGCATATAATTCTGGAATTTGATATAGGACATCATAACACACACAAAACATAAAAAACCTTTCGATAAATTATCATATTTGATATAAAAATTAATAATATATAGGTGAAGGACACATTCAACAGTCAGAGGGACATATTCTACAGTCTCAGGGACATAATCTACAATCGCAGGGACATAATCTACAATCGCAGGGACATAAGCCACATGACAGGGACATAATCAACATTACAGGGACATAGTCACTCGAAAACTATAACCCTAACCCTAACCCTAACCCTAACCCTAACCCTAACCCTAACCCTAACCCCTAACCCCTAACCCCTAACCCTAACCCTAACCCTAACCCTTGCCCAGGGTATGTTGGGGCGTGAAATTGCGATGGTTTCCAATTGTACTAGTCCCAACTAGCATAAAACTACCGAAGCCGACTTTATGGAATGCACCGAAAAGTGCTTAAATGGCGCATAAACGTACTGTTTTAGCCTTTTGACAAAAATGCAATTTTTGCCCAGGGGATGTTGGTGCATGAAATTGCGATGGTTTCCAATTGTTCTAGTCCCAACCAGCATAAAACCACCGATGCCGACTTTTGGGAACGCAACGAAAAGTCCTTAAATGGCCTACAAACATACTGGTTTAGCCTATTGACAAAAATGCAATTTTTGCCCAGGAGATGTTGGGGCGTGAAATTGCGATGGTGTCCAATTGTACTAGTCCCAACAAGCATAAAACCACCGATGCCGACTTTTGGGAACGCACCGAAAATGCTTAAATGGCGCACAAACGTACTGTTTTAGCCTATTGACAAAAATGCAATTTTTGCCCAGGGGATGTTGGGGCGTGAAATTGCGATGGTTTCCAATTGTACTAGTCCCAACTAGCATAAAACCACCGATGCCGACTTTTGGGAACGCACCGAAAAGTGCTTAAATGGCGCACAAACGTACTGGTTTAGCCTATTGACAAAAATGCAATTTTTGCCCAGGGGATGTTGGGGCGTGAAATTGCGATGGTTTCCAATTGTACTAGTCCCAACTATCATAAAACTACCGATGCCGACTTTTGGGAACGCACCGAAAAGTGCTTAAATAGCGCACAAACGTACTGTTTTAACTATTGACAAAAATGTAATTTTTGCCCAGGGGATACTGGGGCGTGAAATTGCGCTGGTTTCCAATTGTACTAGTCCCAACTAGCATAAAACCACCGTTGCCGACTTTTGGGAACGCACCGAAAAGTGCTTAAATGGCGCAAAAACGTACTGTTTTAGCCTATTGACTAAAATGCAATTTTTGCCCAGGGGATGTTGGGGCGTGAAATTGCGATGATTTGCAATTGTACTAGTCACAACTAGCATAAAACCACCGATGCCGACTTTTGGGAACGCACCGAAAAGTGCTTAAATGGCGCACAATCGTACTGTTTTAGCCTATTGACAAAAATGCAATTTTTGCCCAAGGGATGTTGGGGCGTGAAATTGCGATGGCTTCCAATTGTACTAGTCCCAACTAGCATAAAACCACCGATGCCGACTTTTGGGAACGCACCGAAAAGTGCTTAAATGGCGCACAAACGTACTGTTTTAGCCTATTGACAAAAATGCAATTTTTGCCCAGGGGATGTTGGGGCGTGAAATTGCGATGGTTTCCAATTGTACTAGTCCCAAATAGCATAAAACCACCGATGCCGACTTTTGGGAACGCACCAAAAAGTGCTTAAATGGCGCACAAACGTAATGTTTTAGCCTATTGACAAAAATGCAATTTTTGCCCAGGGGATGTTGGGGTGTGTAATTGCGATGGTTTCCATTTGTACTAGTCCCAACTAGCATAAAACCACCGAAGCCGACTTTTGGGAACGCACCGAAAAGTGCTTAAATGGCGCACAAACGTACTGTTTTAGCCTATTGACAAAAATGCAATTTTTGCCCAGGGGATGTTGGGGCGTGAAATTGCGATGGTTTCCAATTGTACTAGTCCCAACTAGCATAAAACCACCGAAGCCGACTTTTGGGAACGCACCGAAAAGTGCTTAAATGGCGCATAAACGTACTGATTTAGCCTATTGACAAAAATGCAATTTTTGCCCAGGGGATGTTGGGGCGTGAAATTGCGATGGTTTCCAATTGTACTAGTCCCAAATAGCATAAAACCACCGATGCCGACTTTTGGGAACGCACCGAAAAGTAATTAAATGGCGCACAAACGTAATGTTTTAGCCTATTGACAAAAATGCAATTTTTGCCCAGGGTATGTTGGGGCGTGAAATTGCGATGGTTTCCAATTGTACTAGTCCCAACTAGCATAAAACTACCGAATCCGACTTTATGGAATGCACCGAAAAGTGCTTAAATGGCGCATAAACGTACTGTTTTAGCCTTTTGACAAAAATGCAATTTTTGCCCAGGGGATGTTGGTGCATGAAATTGCGATGGTTTCCAATTGTTCTAGTCCCAACTAGCATAAAACCACCGATGCCGACTTTTGGGAACGCAACGAAAAGTCCTTAAATGGCCTACAAACATACTGGTTTAGCCTATTGACAAAAATGCAATTTTTGCCCAGGAGATGTTGGGGCGTGAAATTGCGATGGTTTCCAATTGTACTAGTCCCAACAAGCATAAAACCACCGATGCCGACTTTTGGGAACGCACCGAAAAAGCTTAAATGGCGCACAAACGTACTGTTTTAGCCTATTGACAAAAATGCAATTTTTGCCCAGGGGATGTTAGGGCGTGAAATTGCGATGGTTTCCAAATGTACTATTCCCAAATAGCATAAAACCACCGATGCCGACTTTTGGGAACGCACCGAAAAGTGCTTAAATGGCGCACAAACATACTGTTTTAGCCTTTTGACAAAAATGCAATTTTTGCCCAGGGGATGTTGGGGCGTGAAATTGCGATGGTTTCGAATTGTACTAGTCCCAACTAGCATAAAACCACCGATGCCGACTTTTGGGAACGCACCGAAAAGTGCTTAAATGGCGCACAAACGTACTGTTTTAGCCTACTGACAAAAATGTAATTTTTCCCCAGGGATATTGGGCGCTGAAATTGCGCATGGTTTCCAATTGTACTAGTTCCAACTAGCATAAAATCACCGATGCCGACTTTTGGGAACGTACCGAAAAGTGCTTAAATGGCGCACAAACGTACTGTTTAGCCTATTGACAAAAATGCAATTTTTGCCCAGGGGATGTTGGGGCGTGAAATTGCGATCGTTTCCAATTGTACTAGTCCCAACTAGCATAAAACCACCGATGCCGACTTTTGGGAACGCACCGAAAAGTGCTTAAATGGCGCACAAACGTACTGCTTTAGCCTATTGACAAAATGCAATTTTTGCCCAGGGGATGTTGGGGCGTGAAATTGCGCTGGTTTCCAATTGTACTACTCCAACTAGCATAAAACCACCGAAGCCGACTTTTGGGAACGCACCGAAAAGTGCTTAAATGGCGCACAAACGTACTGTTTTAGCCTATTGACAAAAATGCAATTTTTGCCCAGGGATGTTGGGGCGTGAAATTGCGATGGTTTCCAATTGTACTAGTCCCAACTAGCAAAAACCACCGATGCCGACTTTTGGGAACGCACCGAAAAGTGCTTAAATGGCGCACAAACGTACTGTTTTAGCTATTGACAAAAATGCAATTTTTGCCCAGGGGATGTTGGGGCGTGAAATTGCGATGGTTTCCAATTGTACTAGTCCAACTAGCATAAAACCACCGATGCCGACTTTTGGGAACGCACCGAAAAGTGCTTAAATGGCGCACAAACGTACTGTTTAGCCTATTGACAAAAATGCAATTTTTGCCCAGGGGATGTTGGGGCGTGAAATTGCGATGGTTTCCAATTGTACTAGTCCCAACTAGCATAAAACCACCGATGCCGACTTTTGGGAACGCACCGAAAAGTGCTTAAATGGCGCACAAACGTACTGTTTTAGCCTATTGACAAAAATGCAATTTTTGCCCAGGGGATGTTGGGGCGTGAAATTGCGATGGTTTCCAATTGTACTAGTCCCAACTAGCATAAAACCACCGATGCCGACTTTTGGAACGCACCGAAAAGTGCTTAAATGGCGCACAAACGTACTGTTTTAGCCTATTGACAAAAATGCAATTTTTGCCCAGGGTATGTTGGGGCGTGAAATTGCGATGGTTTCCAATTGTACTAGTCCCAACTAGCATAAAACCACCGATGCCGACTTTTGGGAAGCACCGAAAAGTGCTTAAATGGCGCACAAACGTACTGTTTTAGCCTATTGACAAAAATGCAATTTTTGCCCAGGGTATGTTGGGGCGTGAAATTGCGATGGTTTCCAATTGTACTAGTCCCAACTAGCATAAACCACCGATGCCGACTTTTGGGAACGCACCGAAAAGTGCTTAAATGGCGCACAAACGTACTGTTTTAGACCTATTGACAAAAATGCAATTTTTGCCCAGGGGATGTTGGGGCGTGAAATTGCGATGGTTTCCAATTGTACTAGTCCCAACTAGCATAAAACCACCGAAGCCGACTTTTGGGAACGCACCGAAAAGTGCTTAAATGGCGCATAAACGTACTGATTTAGCCTATTGACAAAAATGCAATTTTTGCCCAGGGGATGTTGGGGCGTGAAATTGCGATGGTTTCCAATTGTACTAGTCCCAAATAGCATAAAACCACCGATGCCGACTTTTGGGAACGCACCGAAAAGTACTTAAATGGCGCACAAACGTAATGTTTTAGCCTATTGACAAAAATGCAATTTTTGCCCAGGGTATGTTGGGGCGTGAAATTGCGATGGTTTCCAATTGTACTAGTCCCAACTAGCATAAAACTACCGAAGCCGACTTTATGGAATGCACCGAAAAGTGCTTAAATGGCGCATAAACGTACTGTTTTAGCCTTTTGACAAAAATGCAATTTTTGCCCAGGGGATGTTGGGCTGAAATTGCGATGGTTTCCAATTGTTCTAGATCCCAACTAGCATAAAACCACCGATGCCGACTTTTGGGAACGCACCGAAAAGTCTTAAATGGCGCAAAGTACTGTTTTAGCCTATTGACAAAAATGCAATTTTTGCCCAGGAGATGTTGGGGCGTGAAATTGCGATGGTTTCCAATTGTACTAGTCCCAACTAGCATAAAACCACCGATGCCGACTTTTGGGAACGCACCGAAAATGCTTAAATGGCGCACAAACGTACTGTTTTAGCCTATTGACAAAAATGCAATTTTTGCCCAGGGGATGTTGGGGCGTGAAATTGCGATGGTTTCCAATTGTACTAGTCCCAATAGCATAAAACCACCGATGCCGACTTTTGGGAACGCACCGAAAAGTGCTTAAATGGCGCACAAACGTAATGTTTTAGCCTATTGACAAAAATGCAATTTTTGCCCAGGGGATGTTGGGGCGTGAATTTGCGATGGTTTCCAATTGTACTAGTCCCAACTAGCATAAAACCACCGATGCCGACTTTTGGGAACGCACCGAAAAGTGCTTAAATGGCTCACAAACTTACTGTTTTAGCCTATTGACAAAAAATGCAAATTTTTGCCAGGGGATGTTGGGGCGTGAAATTGCGATGGTTTCCAATTGTACTAGTCCCAACTAGCATAAAACACCGATGCCGACTTTTGGGAACGCACCGAAAAGTGCTTAAATGGCGCACAAACGTACTGTTTTAGCCTATTGACAAAAATGCAATTTTTGCCCAGGGATGTTGGGGCGTGAAATTGCGATGGTTTCCAATTGTACTAGTCCCAACTAGCATAAAACCACCGATGCCGACTTTTGGGAAAGCACCGAAAAGTGCTTAAATGGCGCACAAACGTACTGTTTTAGCCTATTGACAAAAATGCAATTTTTGCCCAGGGGATGTGGGGCGTGAAATTGCGATGGTTTCCAATTGTACTAGTCCCAACTAGCATAAAACCACCGATGCCGACTTTTGGGAACGCACCGAAAAGTGCTTAAATGGCGCACAAACGTACTGTTTTAGCCTATTGACAAAAATGCAATTTTTGCCCAGGGGATGGTGGGGCGTGAAATTGCGATGGTTTCCAATTGTACTAGTCCCAACTAGCATAAAACCACCGATGCCGACTTTTGGGAACGCACCGAAAAGTGCTTAAATGGCGCACAAACGTACTGTTTAGCCTATTGACAAAAATGCAATTTTTGCCCAGGGATGTTGGGGCGTGAAATTGCGATGGTTTCCAATTGTACTAGTCCCAACTAGCATAAAACCACCGATGCCGACTTTTGGGAACGCACCGAAAAGTGCTTAAATGGCGCACAAACGTACTGTTTTAGCCTATTGACAAAAATGCAATTTTTGCCCAGGGGATGTTGGGGCGTGAAATTGCGATGGTTTCCAATTGTACTAGTCCCAACTAGCATAAAACCACCGATGCCGACTTTTGGAACGCACGAAAAGTGCTAAATGGCGCACAAACGTACTGTTTTAGCCTATTGACAAAAATGCAATTTTTGCCCAGGGGATGTTGGGGCGTGAAATTGCGATGGTTTCCAATTGTACTAGCAACTAGCATAAAACCACCGATGCCGACTTTTGGGAACGCACCGAAAATGCTTAAATGGCGCACAAACGTACTGTTTTAGCCTATTGACAAAAATGCAATTTTTGCCCAGGGATGTTGGGGCGTGAAATTGCGATGGTTTCCAATTGTACTAGTCCCATCTAGCATATAACACCGATGCCGACTTTTGGGAACGCACCGAAAATGCTTAAATGGCGCACAAACGTACTGTTTTAGCCTATTGACAAAAATGCAATTTTTGCCCAGGGGATGTTGGGGCGTGAAATTGCGATGGTTTCCAATTGTACTAGTCCCAACTAGCATAAAACCACCGTGCCGACTTTTGGGAACGCACCGAAAAGTGCTTAAATGGCGCAAAACGTACTGTTTAGCCTATTGACAAAAATGCAATTTTTGCCCAGGGATGTTGGGGCGTGAAATTGCGATGGTTTCCATGTACTAGTCCCAAATAGCATAAAACCACCGAGCCACTTTTGGGAACGCACCGAAAAGTGTTAATGGCGCACAAACGTAATGTTTTAGCCTATTGACAAAATGCAATTTTTGCCCAGGGATGTTGGGCGTGAATTGCGATGGTTTCCAATTGTACAGTCCCAACTAGCATAAAACACCGATCGACTTTTGGAATGCACCGAAAAGTGCTTAAATGGCCAAACGTACTTTTAGCCTTTGACAAAAATGCAATTTTTGCCCAGGGGATGTTGGGCTGAAATTGCGATGGTTCCAATTGTCTAGTCCAATAGCATAAAACCACCGATGCCGACTTTTGGGAACGCACCGAAAAGTCTTAAATGGCGCATAGACGTACTGTTTTAGCCTATTGACAAAAATGCAATTTTTGCCCAGGGATGTTTGGGCGTGAAATTGCGATGGTTTCCAATTGTACTAGTCCCAATAGCATAAACACCGATGCCGACTTTTGGGAACGCACCAAAAGTGCTTAAATGGCGCACAAACGTAATGTTTTAGCCTATTGACAAAATGCAATTTTTGCCCAGGGATGTTGGGGTGTGTAATTGCGATGGTTTCCATTTGTACTAGTCCCAACTAGCATAAAAGCACCGAGCCGACTTTGGGAACGCACCGAAAAGTGCTTAAATGGCGCACAAACGTACTGTTTAGCCTATTGACAAAAATGCAATTTTTGCCCAGGGGATGTTGGGGCGTGAAATTGCGATGGTTTCCAATTGTACTAGTCCCAACTAGCATAAAACCACCGAAGCCGACTTTTGGGAATGCACCGAAAAGTGCTTAAATGGCGCATAAACGTACTGTTTTAGCCTTTTGACAAAAATGCAATTTTTGCCCAGGGGATGTTGGTGCATGAAATTGCGATGGTTTCCAATTGTTCTAATCCCAACTAGCATAAAACCACCGATGCCGACTTTTGGGAACGCAACGAAAAGTCCTTAAATGGCCTACAAACATACTGGTTTAGCCTATTGACAAAAATGCAATTTTTGCCCAGGAGATGTTGGGGTGTAAATTGCGATGGTTTCCAATTGTACTAGTCCCAACAAGCATAAAACCACCGATGCCGACTTTTGGGAACGCACCGAAAATGCTTAAATGGCGCACAAACGTACTGTTTAGCCTATTGACAAAAATGCAATTTTTCCCCCAGGGATGTTGGGGGCGTGAAATTGCGATGGTTTCCAATTGTACTAGTCCCAACTAGCATAAAACCACCGATGCCGACTTTTGGGAACGCACCGAAAAGTGCTTAAATGGCGCACAAACGTACTGTTTAGCCTATTGACAAAAATGCAATTTTTGCCCAGGGATGTTGGGGCGTGAAATTGCGATGGTTTCCAATTGTACTAGTCCCAACTAGCATAAAACCACCGATGCCGACTTTTGGGAACGCACCGAAAAGTGCTTAAATGGCGCACAAACGTACTGTTTAGCCTATTGACAAAAATGCAATTTTTGCCCAGGATGTTGGGCGTGAAATTGCGATGGTTTCCAATTGTACTAGTCCCAACTAGCATAAAACCACCGATGCCGACTTTTGGGAACGCACCGAAAAGTGCTTAAATGGCGCACAAACGTACTGTTTTAGCCTATTGACAAAAATGCAATTTTTGCCCAGGGTTGTTGGGGCGTGAAATTGCGATGGTTTCCAATTGTACTAGTCCCAACTAGCATAAAACCACCGATGCCGACTTTTGGGAACGCACCGAAAAGTGCTTAAATGGCGCACAAACGTACTGTTTTAGCCTATTGACAAAAATGCAATTTTTGCCCAGGGATGTTGGGCGTGAAATTGCGATGGTTTCCAATTGTACTAGTCCCAACTAGCATAAAACCACCGATGCCGACTTTTGGGAACGCACCGAAAAGTGCTTAAATGGCGCACAAACGTACTGTTTTAGCCTATTGACAAAAATGCAATTTTTGCCCAGGGATGTTGGGGCGTGAAATTGCGATGGTTTCCAATTGTACTAGTCCCAACTAGCATAAAACCACCGATGCCGACTTTTGGGAACGCACCGAAAAGTCTTAAATGGCGCACAAACGTACTGTTTTAGCCTATTGACAAAAATGCAATTTTTGCCAGGGGATGTTGGGCGTGAAATTGCGATGGTTTCCAATTGTATAGTCCCAACTAACATAAAACCACCGAACCGACTTTTTGGAACGCACCGAAAAGTGCTTAAATGGCGCACAAACATACTGTTTTTAGCCTTTTGACAAAAATGCAATTTTTGCCAGGGATGTTGGGGCGTGAAATTGCGATGTTTCCAATTGTACTAGTCCCAACTAGCATAAAACCACCGATGCCGACTTTTGGGAACGCACCGAAAAGTGCTTAAATGGCGCACAAACGTACTGTTTTAGCCTATTGACAAAAATGCAATTTTTGCCCAGGGATGTTGGGCGTGAAATTGCGATGGTTTCCAATTGTACTAGTCCCAAATAGCATAAAACCACCGATGCCGACTTTTGGGAACGCACCGAAAAGTGCTTAAATGGCGCACAAACGTACTGTTTTAGCCTATTGACAAAAATGCAATTTTTGCCCAGGGATGTTGGGGCGTGAAATTGCGATGGTTCCAATTGTACTAGTCCCAAATAGCATAAAACCACCGATGCCGACTTTTGGGAACGCACCGAAAAAGTGCTTAAATGGCGCACAAACGTAATGTTTTAGCCTATTGACAAAAATGCAATTTTTGCCCAGGGATGTTGGGCGTGAAATTGCGATGGTTTCCATTTGTACTAGTCCCAACTAGCATAAAACCACCGAAGCCGACTTTTGGGAACGCACCGAAAAGTGCTTAAATGGCGCACAAACGTACTGTTTTAGCCTATTGACAAAAATGCAATTTTTGCCCAGGGATGTTGGGGCGTGAAATTGCGATGGTTTCCAATTGTACTAGTTCCAACATAGCATAAAACCACCGAAGCCGACTTTGGGAACGCACCGAAAAGTGCTTAAATGGCGCATAAAACGTACTGTTTTAGCCTATTGACAAAAATGCAATTTTTGCCCAGGGATGTTGGGGCGTGAAATTGCGATGGTTTCCAATTGTACTAGTCCCAAATAGCATAAAACCACCGATGCCGACTTTTGGAACGCACCGAAAAGTAGCTTAAATGGCGCACAAACGTATGTTTTAGCCTATTGACAAAAATGCAATTTTTGCCCAGGGATGTTGGGGCGTGAAATTGCGATGGTTTCCAATTGTACTAGTCCCAACTAGCATAAAACAACCGAATCCGACTTTGGAATGCACCGAAAAGTGCTTAAATGGCGCATAAAACGTACTGTTTTAGCCTTTGACAAAAATGCAATTTTGCCCAGGGATGTTTGGGCATGAAATTGCGATGGTTTCCAATTGTACTAGTCCCAACTAGCATAAAACCACCGATGCCGACTTTTGGGAACGCAACGAAAAGTCTTAAATGGCCACAAACGTACTGTTTAGCCTATTGACAAAAATGCAATTTTTGCCCAGGAGATGTTGGGCGTGAAATTGCGAAGGTTTCCAATTGTACTAGTCCCAACAAGCATAAAACCACACGATGCCGACTTTTGGGAACGCACCGAAAATGCTTAAATGGCGCACAAACGTACTGTTTTAGCCTATTGACAAAAATGCAATTTTTGCCCAGGGATGTTGGGCGTGAAATTGCGATGGTTTCCAATTGTACTAGTCCCAATAGCATAAAACCACCGATGCCGACTTTTGGGAACGCACCGAAAAGTGCTTAAATGGCGCACAAACGTATGTTTTAGCCTATTGACAAAAATGCAATTTTGCCCAGGGATGTTGGGTGTGTAATTGCGATGGTTTCCATTTGTACTAGTCCCAACTAGCATAAAACCACCGAAGCCGACTTTTGGGAACGCACCGAAAAGTGCTTAAATGGCGCACAAACGTACTGTTTTAGCCTATTGACAAAAATGCAGTTTTTTGCCCAGGGGATGTTGGGGCGTGAAATTGCGATGGTTTCCAATTGTACTAGTCCCAACTAGCATAAAACCACCGAAGCCGACTTTTGGGAACGCACCGAAAAGTGCTTAAATGGCGCATAAACGTAACTGATTTAGCCTATTGACAAAAATGCAATTTTTGCCCAGGGTATGTTGGGGCGTGAAATTGCGATGGTTTCCAATTGTACTAGTCCCAACTAGCATAAACCTACCGAAGCCGACTTTATGGAATGCACCGAAAAATGCTTAAATGGCGCATAAACGTACTGTTTTAGCCTTTTGACAAAAATGCAATTTTTGCCCAGGGGATGTTGGTGCATGAAATTGCGATGGTTTCCAATTGTTCTAGTCCCAACTAGCATAAAACCACCGATGCCGATTTTGGGAACGCAACGAAAAGTCCTTAAATGGCCTACAAACATACTGGTTTAGCCTATTGACAAAAATGCAATTTTTGCCCAGGAGATGTTGGGGCGTGAAATTGCGATGGTTTCCAATTGTACTAGTCCCAACAAGCATAAAACCACCGATGCCGACTTTTGGGAACGCACCGAAAATGCTTAAATGGCGCACAAACGTACTGTTTTAGCCTATTGACAAAAATGCAATTTTTGCCCAGGGGATGTTGGGGCGTGAAATTGCGATGGTTTCCAATTGTACTAGTCCCAACTAGCATAAAACTACCGATGCCGACTTTTGGGAACGCACCGAAAAGTGCTTAAATGGCGCACAAACGTACTGTTTTAGCCTATTGACAAAAATGCAATTTTTGCCCAGGGGATGTTGGGCGTGAAATTGCGATGGTTTCCAATTGTACTAGTCCCAACTAGCATAAAACCACCGATGCCGACTTTTGGGAACGCACCGAAAAGTGCTTAAATGGCGCACAAACGTACTGTTTTAGCCTATTGACAAAAATGCAATTTTGCCCAGGGATGTTGGGGCGTGAAATTGCGATGGTTTCCAATTGTACTAGTCCCAACTAGCATAAAACCACCGATGCCGACTTTTGGGAACGCACCGAAAAGTGCTTAAATGGCGCACAAACGTACTGTTTTAGCCTATTGACAAAAATGCAATTTTGCCCAGGGATGTTGGGGCGTGAAATTGCGATGGTTTCCAATTGTACTAGTCCCAACTAGCATAAAACCACCGATGCCGACTTTTGGGAACGCACCGAAAAGTGCTTAAATGGCGCACAAACGTACTGTTTTAGCCTATTGACAAAAATGCAATTTTTGCCCAGGGGATGTTGGGGCGTGAAATTGCGATGGTTTCCAATTGTACTAGTCCCAACTAGCATAAAACACCGATGCCGACTTTTGGGAACGCACCGAAAAGTGCTTAAATGGCGCACAAACGTACTGTTTTAGCCTATTGACAAAAATGCAATTTTGCCCAGGGGATGTTGGGGCGTGAAATTGCGATGGTTTCCAATTGTACTAGTCCCAACTAGCATAAAACCACCGATGCCGACTTTTGGGAACGCACCGAAAAGTGCTTAAATGGCGCACAAACGTACTGTTTTAGCCTATTGACAAAAATGCAATTTTGCCCAGGATGTTGGGGCGTGAAATTGCGATGGTTTCCAATTGTACTAGTCCCAACTAGCATAAAACCACCGATGCCGACTTTTGGGAACGCACCGAAAAGTGCTTAAATGGCGCACAAACGTACTGTTTTAGCCTATTGACAAAAATGCAATTTTTGCCAGGGGATGTTGGGGCGTGAAATTGCGATGGTTTCCAATTGTACTAGTCCCAACTAGCATAAAACCACCGATGCCGACTTTTGGGAACGCACCGAAAAGTGCTTAAATGGCGCACAAACGTACTGTTTAGCCTATTGACAAAAATGCAATTTTTGCCAGGGGATGTTGGGGCGTGAAATTGCGATGGTTTCCAATTGTACTAGTCCCAACTACATAAAACACCGATGCCGACTTTTGGGAACGCACCGAAAAGTGCTTAAATAGCGCACAAACGTACTGTTTTAACTATTGACAAAAATGTAATTTTTGCCCAGGGGATACTGGGGCGTGAAATTGCGATGGTTTCCAATTGTACTAGTCCCAACTAGCATAAAACCACCGTTGCCGACTTTTGGGAACGCACCGAAAAGTGCTTAAATGGCGCACAAACGTACTGTTTTAGCCTATTGACAAAAATGCAATTTTTGCCCAGGGGATGTTGGGGCGTGAAATTGCGATGGTTTCCAATTGTACTAGTCACAACTAGCATAAAACCACCGATGCCGACTTTTGGGAACGCACCGAAAAGTGCTTAAATGGCGCACAATCGTACTGTTTTAGCCTATTGACAAAAATGCAATTTTTGCCCAGGGGATTTGGGGCGTGAAATTGCGATGGTTTCCAATTGTACTAGTCCCAACTAGCATAAAACCACCGATGCCGACTTTTGGGAACGCACCGAAAAGTGCTTAAATGGCGCACAAACGTACTGTTTTAGCCTATTGACAAAAATGCAATTTTTGCCCAGGGGATGTTGGGGCGTGAAATTGCGATGGTTTCCAATTGTACTAGTCCCAACTAGCATAAAACCACCGATGCCGACTTTTGGGAACGCACCGAAAAGTGCTTAAATGGCGCACAAACGTACTGTTTTAGCCTATTGACAAAAATGCAATTTTGCCAGGGGATGTTGGGGCGTGAAATTGCGATGGTTTCCAATTGTACTAGTCCCAACTAGCATAAAACCACCGATGCGACTTTTGGGAACGCACCGAAAAGTGCTTAAATGGCGCACAAACGTACTGTTTTAGCCTATTGACAAAAATGCAATTTTGCCCAGGGGATGTTGGGGCGTGAAATTGCGATGGTTTCCAATTGTACTAGTCCCAACTAGCATAAAACCACCGATGCCGACTTTTGGGAACGCACCGAAAAGTGCTTAAATGGCGCACAAACGTACTGTTTTAGCCTATTGACAAAAATGCAATTTTTGCCCAGGGATGTTGGGGCGTGAAATTGCGATGGTTTCCAATTGTACTAGTCCCAACTAGCATAAAACCACCGATGCCGACTTTGGGAACGCACCGAAAAGTGCTTAAATGGCGCACAAACGTACTGTTTTAGCCTATTGACAAAAATGCAATTTTGCCCAGGGGATGTTGGGCGTGAAATTGCGATGGTTTCCAATTGTACTAGTCCCAACTAGCAAAAAACCACCGATGCCGACTTTTGGGAACGCACCGAAAAGTGCTTAAATGGCGCACAAACGTACTGTTTAGCCTATTGACAAAAATGCAATTTTTGCCCAGGGATGTTGGGGCGTGAAATTGCGATGGTTTCCAATTGTACTAGTCCCAACTAGCATAAAACCACCGATGCCGACTTTTGGGAACGCACCGAAAAGTGCTTAAATGGCGCACAAACGTACTGTTTTAGCCTATTGACAAAAATGCAATTTTTGCCAGGGGATGTTGGGGCGTGAAATTGCGATGGTTTCCAATTGTACTAGTCCCAACTAGCATAAAACCACCGATGCCGACTTTTGGGAACGCACCGAAAAGTGCTTAAATGGCGCACAAACGTACTGTTTTAGCCTATTGACAAAAATGCAATTTTTGCCCAGGGGATGTTGGGGCGTGAAATTGCGATGGTTTCCAATTGTACTAGTCCCAACTAGCATAAAACCACCGATGCCGACTTTTGGGAACGCACCGAAAAGTGCTTAAATGGCGCACAAACGTACTGTTTTAGCCTATTGACAAAAATGCAATTTTTGCCCAGGGGATGTTGGGGCGTGAAATTGCGATGGTTTCCAATTGTACTAGTCTCAACTAGCATAAAACCACCGATGCCGACTTTTGGGAACGCACCGAAAAGTGCTTAAATGGCGCACAAACGTACTGTTTTAGCCTATTGACAAAAATGCAATTTTTGCCCAGGGATGTTGGGGCGTGAAATTGCGATGGTTTCCAATTGTACTAGTCCCAACTAGCATAAAACCACCGATGCCGACTTTTGGGAACGCACCGAAAAGTGCTTAAATGGCGCACAAACGTACTGTTTTAGCCTATTGACAAAAATGCAATTTTTGGATTGTTTCGAATGTACTGATTTCACGCCCCATATCCCCTGGGCAAAAATTACATTTTTCAATAGTTAAAACAATACGTTTGTGCGCTATTTAAGCATTTTTCGGTGCGTTCCCAAAAGTCGCATCGGTAGTTTTATGATAGTTGGGACTAGTACAATTCGGAAACCATCGCAATTTCACGCCCCAACATCCCCTGGGCAAAAATTGCATTTTTGTCATAGCTAAACAGTACTTTGTGCGCCATTTAAGCACTTTTCGGTGCGTTCCCAAAAGTCGGCATCGGTGGTTTTATGCTAGTTGGGACTAGTACAATTGGAAACCATCGCAATTTCACGCCCCAACATCCCCTGTGCAAAAATTGCATTTTTGTCAATAATCTAAAACAGTACGTTTGTGCGCCATTAAGCACTTTTCGGTGCGTTCCCAAAAGTCGGCATCGGTGGTTTTATGCTAGTTGGGACTAGTACAGTTGGAAACCATCGCAATTTCACGCCCCAACATACCCTGGGCATCAATTGCATTTTTGTCAATAGGCTAAAACAGTACGTTTGTGCGCCATTTAAGCACTTTTCGGTGCGTTCCCAAAAGTCGGCATCGGTGGTTTTATGCTATTTGGGACTAGTACAATTGGAAACCATCGCAATTTCACGCCCCAACATCCCCTGGGCAAAAATTGCATTTTTGTCAATAGCTAAATCAGTACGTTTATGCGCCATTTAAGCACTTTTCGGTGCGTTCCCAAAAGTCGGCTTCGGTGGTTTTATGCTAGTTGGGACTAGTACAATTGGAAACCATCGCAATTTCACGCCCCAACATCCCTGGGCAAAAACTGCATTTTTGTCAATAGGCTAAAACAGTACGTTTGTGCGCCATTTAAGCACTTTTCGGTGCGTTCCCAAAAGTCGGCTTCGGTGGTTTTATGCTAGTTGGGACTAGTACAAATGGAAACCATCGCAATTACACCCCAACATCCCTGGGCAAAAATTGCTTTTTGTCAATAGGCTAAAACATACGTTTGTGCGCCATTTAAGCACTTTTCGGTGCGTTCCCAAAGTCGGCATCGGTGGTTTTATGCTTTTGGGACTAGTACAATTGGAAACCATCGCAATTTCACGCCCTAACATCCCCTGGGCAAAAATTGCATTTTGTCAATAGGCTAAAACAGTATGTTTGTGCGCCATTTAAGCTTTTCGGTGCGTTCCCAAAAGTCGGCATCGGTGGTTTTATGCTGTTGGGACTAGTACAATTGGAAACCATCGCAATTTCACGCCCAACATCCCTGGGCAAAAATTGCATTTTTGTCAATAGGCTAAACAGTAGTTTGTAGCGCATTTAAGACTTTTCGTTGCGTTCCAAAATCGGCATCGGTGGTTTTATGCTAGTTGGGACTAGACAATTGGAAACCATCGCAATTTCATGCACCAACATCCCTGGGCAAAAATTGCATTTTTGTCAAAGGCTAAAACATACGTTTATGCGCATTTAGCACTTTCGGTGCATTCCATAAAGTCGGATTCGGTAGTATTATGCTAGTTGGATGTACATTGAACCATCGCAATTTCACGCCCCAACATACCTGGGCAAAAATTGCATTTTTGTCAATAGGCTAAAACATTACGTTTGTGCGCCATTTAATTACTTTTCGGTGCGTTCCAAGTCGGCATCGGTGGTTTTATGTATTTGGACTAATACAATTGGAACCATCGCAATTTTACGCCCAAAATCCCCTGGGCAAAAATTGCATTTTTGTCAATAGGCTAAATCAGTACGTTTATGCGCCATTTAAGCACTTTTCGTGCGTTCCCAAAGCGCTTCGGTGGTTTATGCTATTTGGGACTAGTCAATTGGAAACCATCGCATTCACGCCCCAACATCCCTGGGCAAAAATTGGATTTTTGTCAATAGGCTAAAACAGTACGTTTGTGCGCCATTTAAGCACTTTTCGGTGCGTTCCAAAAGTCGGCTTCGTGGTTTTATGCTAGTTGGCTAGTACAATTGCAAATCATCGCATTTCACGCCCCAACATCCCCTGGGCAATAAATTGCATTTTGTCAATAGGCTAAAACATACGTTTGTGCGCATTTAAGCACTTTTCGGTGCGTTCCCAAAAGTCGGCAACGGTGGTTTTATGCTAGTTGGGACTAGTACAATTGGAAACCAGCGCAATTTCACGCCCCAGTATCCCCTGGGCAAAAATTACATTTTTGTCAATAGTTAAAACAGTACGTTTGTGCGCTATTTAAGCACTCCTCGGTGCGTTCCCAAAAGTCGGCATCGGTAGTTTTATGATAGTTGGGACTAGTACAATTGGAAACCATCGCAATTTCACGCCCCAACATCCCCTGGGCAAAAATTGCATTTTTGTCAATAGGCTAAACCAGTACGTTTGTGCGCCATTTAAGCACTTTTCGGTGCGTTCCCAAAAGTCGGCATCGGTGGTTTTATGCTAGTTGGGACTAGTACAATTGGAAACCATCGCAATTTCACGCCCCAACATCGCCTGGCAAAATTTGCATTTTTGTCAATAGGCTAAAACCGTACGTTTGTGCGCCAATTTAGGACTTTTCGTTGCGTTCCCAAAAGTCGGCATCGGTGGTTTTATGCTAGTTGGGACTAGAACAATTGGAAACCATCGCAATTTCATGCCCAACATCCCTGGGCAAAAATTGCATTTTGTCAAAAGGCTAAAACAGTACGTTATGCGCGATTTAAGCACTTTTCGGTGCATTCCATGAAGTCGGCTTCGTAGTTTTAGCTAGTTGGACTAGTACAATTGGAACATCGCAATTTCACGCCCAACATCCCTGGGCAAAAATTGCATTTTTGTCAATAGGCTAAAACATTACGTTTGTGCGCCATTTAGTACTTTCGGTGCGTTCCAAAGTCGGCATCGGTGGTTTTAGCTATTTGGGACTAGTACAATGGAAACCATCGCAATTTCAGCCCCAACATCCCTGGGCAAAAATTGCATTTTTGTCAATAGGCTAAATCAGTACGTTTATGCGTCATTTAAGCACTTTTCGGTGCGTTCCCAAAAGTCGGCTTCGGTGTTTTTATGCTAGTTGGGACTAGTACAATTGGAAACCATCGCAATTCACGCCCCAACATCCCCTGGCAAAAATTGCATTTTTGTCAATAGGCTAAAACATACGTTTGTGCGCCATTTAAGCACTTTTCGGTGCGTTCCCAAAGTCGGCTTCGGTGGTTTTATGCTAGTTGGGACTAGTACAAATGGAAACCATCGCAATTACACACCCCAACATCCCCTGGGCAAAAATTGCATTTTTGTCAATAGGCTAAAACATTACGTTTGTGCGCCATTTAAGCACTTTTCGGTGCGTTCCCAAAAGTCGGCTTCGGTAGTTTTATGCTAGTTGGGACTAGTACAATTGGAAACCATCGCAATTTCACGCCCCAAACATCCCCTGGGAAAAATTGCTGTTTCATTGTACTAGTCTACAACACATAAAACCGTTGCCGCCATTTGGAACGCACGAAAGTGTTAAATGCGCATAAAGTACTGATTTGCCTATGACAAAAATGCATTTCCGGTGGTTGTATGGCGTGAATTGCGATGGTTTCCAATGTAAGTCCAAATGGAAAACACCGAATCGCACTTATGGAATCACCGAAATGCTTAAATGGCGCATAAACTCTGTTTTAGCCTTTTGTCAAAAGCAAAATTACTTTGTGCCAGGGGATGTGTGCATGAATTGCGATGCGTTCCAATATGCTAGCCATCAGCATAACACGATGCGATTTTGGAACTGCACCGATAAGTCTTAAATGGCCTAAAACATAGTTGCTATGACAAAATGCAATTTTGCCCAAGGATTTTGGGCGGAAAATTGCGATGGTTTCCAATTGTACTAGTCCCAACTAGCATAAAACTACCGTAGCCGACTTTTGGGAACGCACCGAAAAGTGCTTAAATGGCGCAAAACGTAATGTTTAGCCTATTGACAAAAATGCAATTTTTGCCCAGGGGATGTTGGGGTGTGAATTGCGATGGTTTCCATTTGTACTAGTCCCAACTAGCATAAAACCACCGAAGCCGACTTTTGGAACGCACCGAAAAGTGCTTAAATGGCGCACAAACGTACTGTTTAGCCTATTGACAAAAATGCAATTTTTGTCAAGGGGATGTTGGTGCTGAAATTGCGATGGTTTCCAATTGTACTAGTCCCAACTAGCATAAAACACCGATAGCCGACTTTTGGGAACGCACCGAAAAGTGCTTAAATGGCGCTAAAACTACTGATTTAGCCTATTGACAAAAATGCAATTTTTGCCCAGGGGATGTTTGGGGCGTGAAATTGCGATGGCTTCCAATTGTACTAGTTTCAACTAGCATAAAACCACCGATGCCGACTTTTGGGAACGCACCGAAAAGTGCTTAAATGGCGCACAAACGTACTGTTTTAGCCTATTGACAAAAATGCAATTTTTGCCCAGGGGATGTTGGGGCGTGAAATTGCGATGGTTTCCAATTGTACTAGTCCCAACTAGCATAAAACCACCGATGCCGACTTTTGGGAACGCACCGAAAAGTGCTTAAATGGCGCACAAACGTACTGTTTTAGCCTATTGACAAAAATGCAATTTTTGCCGAGGGGATGTTGGGGCGTGAAATTGCGATGGTTTCCAATTGTATTAGTCCCAACTAACATAAAACCACCGAAACCGACTTTTTGGAACGCACCGAAAAGTGCTTAAATGGCGCACAAACATACTGGTTTAGCCTATTGACAAAAATGCAATTTTTGCCCAGGGGATGTTGGGGCGTGAAATTGCGATGGTTTCCAATTGTACTAGTCCCAACTAGCATAAAACCACCGATGCCGACTTTGGGAACGCACCGAAAAGTGCTTAAATGGCGCACAAACGTACTGTTTTAGCCTATTGACAAAAATGCAATTTTTGCCCAGGGGATGTGGGGCTGAAATTGCGATGGTTTCCAATTGTACTAGTCCCAAATAGCATAAAACCACCGATGCCGACTTTTGGGAACGCACCGAAAAGTGCTTAAATGGCGCACAAACGTACTGTTTTAGCCTATTGACAAAAATGCAATTTTTGCCCAGGGGATGTTGGGGCGTGAAATTGCGATGGTTTCCAATTGTACTAGTCCAATAGCATAAAACCACCGATGCCGACTTTTGGGAACGCACCGAAAAGTGCTTAAATGGCGCACAAACGTACTGTTTTAGCCTATTGACAAAAATGCAATTTTTGCCCAGGGGATGTTGGGGCGTGAAATTGCGATGGTTTCCAATTGTACTAGTCCCAACTAGCATAAAACCACCGAGCCGACTTTTGGGAACGCACCGAAAAGTGCTTAAATGGCGCACAAACGTACTGTTTTAGCCTATTGACAAAAATGCAATTTTTGCCCAGGGGATGTTGGGGCGTGAAATTGCGATGGTTTCCAATTGTACTAGTCCCAACTAGCATAAAACCACCGATGCCGACTTTTGGGAACGCACCGAAAAGTGCTTAAATGGCGCACAAACGTACTGTTTTAGCCTATTGACAAAAATGCAATTTTTGCCAGGGGATGTTGGGGCGTGAAATTGCGATGGTTTCCAATTGTACTAGTCCCAACTAGCATAAAACCACCGATGCCGACTTTTGGGAACGCACCGAAAAGTACTTAAATGGCGCACAAACGTACTGTTTTAGCCTATTGACAAAAATGCAATTTTTGCCCAGGGTATGTTGGGGCGTGAAATTGCGATGGTTTCCAATTGTACTAGTCCCAACTAGCATAAAACTACCGATGCCGACTTTTGGGAACGCACCGAAAAGTGCTTAAATGGCGCAAAACGTACTGTTTTAGCCTATTGACAAAAATGCAATTTTTGCCCAGGGGATGTTGGGGCTGAAATTGCGATGGTTTCCAATTGTACTAATCCCAACTAGCATAAAACCACCGATGCCGACTTTTGGGAACGCACCGAAAAGTGCTTAAATGGCGCACAAACGTACTGTTTAGCCTATTGACAAAAATGCAATTTTTGCCCAGGGGATGTTGGGGCGTGAAATTGCGATGGTTTCCAATTGTACTAGTCCCAACAAGCATAAAACCACCGATGCCGACTTTGGGAACGCACCGAAAATGCTTAAATGGCGCCAAACGTACTGTTTTAGCCTATTGACAAAAATGCAATTTTTGCCCAGGGGATGTTGGGGCGTGAAATTGCGATGGTTTCCAATTGTACTAGTCCCAATAGCATAAAACCACCGATGCCGACTTTTGGGAACGCACCGAAAAGTGCTTAAATGGCGCACAAACGTAATGTTTTAGCCTATTGACAAAAATG
This sequence comes from Solen grandis, assembly GCA_021229015.1. Lineage (NCBI taxonomy): Eukaryota > Metazoa > Mollusca > Bivalvia > Adapedonta > Solenidae > Solen > Solen grandis. Next base: position 20,796 of record JAIFHC010000746.1, on the reverse strand, counting down.
CAATTTTTGCCAGGGGATGTTGGGGCGTGAAATTGCGATGGTTTCCAATTGTACTAGTCCCAACTAGCATAAAACACCGAAGCCGACTTTTGGGAACGCACCGAAAAGTGCTTAAATGGCGCTAAACGTACTGATTTAGCCTATTGACAAAAATGCAATTTTTGCCCAGGGGATGTTGGGGCGTGAAATTGCGATGGTTTCCAATTGTACTAGTCCCAATAGCATAAAACCACCGATGCCGACTTTTGGGAACGCACCGAAAAGTGCTTAAATGGCGCACAAACGTACTGTTTTAGCCTATTGACAAAAATGCAATTTTTGCCCAGGGGATGTTGGGGCGTGAAATTGCGATGGTTTCCAATTGTACTAGTCCCAACTAGCATAAAACCACCGATGCCGACTTTTGGGAACGCACCGAAAAGTGCTTAAATGGCGCACAAACGTACTGTTTTAGCCTTTTGACAAAAATGCAATTTTTGCCCAGGGGATGTTGGTGCATGAAATTGCGATGGTTTCCAATTGTTCTAATCCCAACTAGCATAAAACCACCGATGCCGACTTTTGGGAACGCAACGAAAAGTCCTTAAATGGCCTACAAACATACTGGTTTAGCCTATTGACAAAAATGCAATTTTTGCCCAGGAGATGTTGGGGCGTGAAATTGCGATGGTTTCCAATTGTACTAGTCCCAACAAGCATAAAACCACCGATGCCGACTTTTGGGAACGCACCGAAAATGCTTAAATGGCGCACAAACGTACTGTTTTAGCCTATTGACAAAAATGCAATTTTTGCCCAGGGGATGTTGGGGCGTGAAATTGCGATGGTTTCCAATTGTACTAGTCCCAAATAGCATAAAACCACCGATGCCGACTTTTGGGAACGCACCGAAAAGTGCTTAAATGGCGCACAAACGTAATGTTTTAGCCTATTGACAAAAATGCAATTTTTGCCAGGGGATGTTGGGGCGTGAAATTGCGATGGTTTCCAATTGTACTAGTCCCAACTAGCATAAAAACACCGAAGCCGACTTTTGGGAACGCACCGAAAAGTGCTTAAATGGCGCATAAACGTACTGATTTAGCCTATTGACAAAAATGCAATTTTTGCCCAGGGGATGTTGGGGCGTGAAATTGCGATGGTTTCCAATTGTACTAGTCCCAAATAGCATAAAACCACCGATGCCGACTTTTGGGAACGCACCGAAAAGTGCTTAAATGGCGCACAAACGTACTGTTTTAGCCTATTGACAAAAATGCAATTTTTGCCCAGGGGATGTTGGGGCGTGAAATTGCGATGGTTTCCAATTGTACTAGTCCCAACTAGCATAAAACCACCGATGCCGACTTTTGGGAACGCACCGAAAAGTGCTTAAATGGCGCACAAACGTACTGTTTTAGCCTATTGACAAAAATGCAATTTTTGCCGAGGGGATGTTGGGGTATGAAATTGCGATGGTTTCCAATTGTATTAGTCCCAACTAACATAAAACCACCGAAACCGACTTTTTGGAACGCACCGAAAAGTGCTTAAATGGCGCACAAACGTACTGTTTTAGCCTATTGACAAAAATGCAATTTTTGCCCAGGGATGTTGGGGTGTGTAATTGCGATGGTTTCCATTTGTACTAGTCCCAACTAGCATAAAACCACCGAAGCCGACTTTTGGGAACGCACCGAAAAGTGCTTAAATGGCGCACAAACGTACTGTTTTAGCCTATTGACAAAAATGCAGTTTTTGCCCAGGGGATGTTGGGGCGTGAAATTGCGATGGTTTCCAATTGTACTAGTCCCAACTAGCATAAAACCACCGAAGCAGACTTTTGGGAACGCACGAAAAGTGCTTAAATGGCGCATAAACGTACTGATTTAGCCTATTGACAAAAATGCAATTTTTGCCCAGGGGATGTTGGGGCGTGAAATTGCGATGGTTTCCAATTGTACTAGTCCCAAATAGCATAAAACCACCGATGCCGACTTTTGGGAACGCACCGAAAAGTGCTTAAATGGCGCACAAACGTAATGTTTTAGCCTATTGACAAAAATGCAATTTTTGCCCAGGGTATGTTGGGGCGTGAAATTGCGATGGTTTCCAATTGTACTAGTCCCAACTAGCATAAAACTACCGAAGCCGACTTTATGGAACGCACCGAAAAGTGCTTAAATGGCGCACAAACGTACTGTTTTAGCCTATTGACAAAAATGCAATTTTTGCCCAGGGGATGTTGGGGCGTGAAATTGCGATGGTTTCCAATTGTACTAGTCCCAACTAGCATAAAACCACCGATGCCGACTTTTGGAACGCACCGAAAAGTGCTTAAATGGCGCACAAACGTACTGTTTTAGCCTATTGACAAAAATGCAATTTTTGCCCAGGGATGTTGGGGCGTGAAATTGCGATGGTTTCCAATTGTACTAGTCCCAACTAGCATAAAACCACCGATGCCGACTTTTGGGAACGCACCGAAAAGTGCTTAAATGGCGCACAAACGTACTGTTTTAGCCTATTGACAAAATGCAATTTTTGCCAGGGGATGTTGGGGCTGAAATTGCGATGGTTTCAATTGTACTAGTCCCAACTAGCATAAAACCACCGATGCCGACTTTTGGAACGCACCGAAAGTGCTTAAATGGCGCACAAACGTACTGTTTAGCCTATTGACAAAATGCAATTTTGCCCAGGATGTTGGGCGTGAAATTGCGATGGTTTCCAATTGTACTAGTCCCAACTAGCATAAAACCACCGATGCCGACTTTGGGAACGCACCGAAAAGTGCTTAAATGGCGCACAACGTACTGTTTTAGCCTATGACAAAAATGCAATTTTGCCAGGATGTTGGGGCGTGAAATTGCGATGGTTTCCAATTGTACTAGTCCCAACTAGCATAAAACCACCGATGCCGACTTTTGGGAACGCACCGAAAAGTGCTTAAATGCGCACAAACGTACTGTTTTAGCTATTGCCAAAAATGCAATTTTGCCAGGATGTTGGGGCGTGAAATTGCGATGGTTTCCAATTGTACTAGTCCCAACTAGCATAAAACCACGATGCCGACTTTTGGGAACGCACCGAAAGTGCTTAAATGGCGCACAAACGTACTGTTTTAGCCTATTGACAAAAATGCAATTTTTGCCCAGGGATGTTGGGGCGTGAAATTGCGATGGTTCCAATTGTACTAGTCCCAACTAGCATAAAACCACCGATGCCGACTTTTGGGAACGCACCGAAAAGTGCTTAAATGGCGCACAAACGTACTGTTTTAGCTATTGACAAAATGCAATTTTGCCCAGGGATGTTGGGGCGTGAAATTGCGATGGTTTCCATTGTACTAGTCCCAACTAGCATAAAACCACGATGCCGACTTTGGGTTTGGAACGCACCGAAAAGTGCTTAAATGGCGCACAAACGTACTGTTTTAGCCTATTGACAAAAATGCAATTTTTGCCCAGGGGATGTTGGGCGTGAAATTGCGATGGTTTCCAATTGTACTAGTCCCAACTAGCATAAAACCACCGATGCCGACTTTTGGGAACGCACCGAAAAGTGCTTAAATGGCGCACAAACGTACTGTTTTAGCCTATTGACAAAAATGCAATTTTTGCCCAGGGGATGTTGGGCGTGAAATTGCGATGTTTCCAATTGTACTAGTCCAACTAGCATAAAACCACCGATGCCGACTTTTGGGAACGCACCGAAAAGTGCTTAAATGGCGCACAAACGTACTGTTTTAGCCTATTGACAAAAATGCAATTTTTGCCAATGGGATGTTGGGGCGTGAAATTGCGATGGTTTCCAATTGTAAGCTAGTCCAACTAGCATAAAACCACCGATGCCGACTTTTGGGAACGCACCGAAAAGTGCTTAAATGGCGCACAAACGTACTGTTTAGCCTATTGACAAAAATGCAATTTTTGCCCAGGGATGTTGGGGCGTGAAATTGCGATGGTTTCCAATTGTACTAGTCCCAACTAGCATAAAACACCGATGCCGACTTTTGGGAACGCACCGAAAAGTGCTTAAATGCGCACAAACGTACTGTTTTAAGCTTTGACAAAAATGCAATTTTGCCCAGGGATGTTGGGGCGTGAAATTGCGATGGTTTCCAATTGTACTAGTCCCAACTAGCATAAAACCACCGATGCCGACTTTTGGGAACGCACCGAAAAGTGCTTAAATGGCGCACAAACGTACTGTTTTAGCCTATTGACAAAAATGCAATTTTTGCCCAGGGGATGTTGGGGCGTGAAATTGCGATGTTTCCAATTGTACTAGTCCCAACTAGCATAAAACCACCGATGCCGACTTTTGGGAACGCACCGAAAAGTGCTTAAATGGCGCACAAACGTACTGTTTTAGGCTATTGACAAAAATGCAATTTTTGCCCAGGGGATGTTGGGGCGTGAAATTGCGATGGTTTCCAATTGTACTAGTCCCAACTAGCATAAAACCACCGATGCCGACTTTTGGGAACGCACCGAAAAGTGCTTAAATGGCGCACAAACGTACTGTTTTAGCCTATTGACAAAAATGCAATTTTTGCCCAGGGATGTTGGGGCGTGAAATTGGGTGGTTTCCAATTGTACTAGTCCCAACTAGCATAAAACCACCGATGCCGACTTTTGGGAACGCACCGAAAAGTGCTTAAATGGCGCACAAACGTACTGTTTTAGCCTATTGACAAAAATGCAATTTTTGCCCAGGGATGTTGGGGCGTGAAATTGCGATGGTTTCCAATTGTACTAGTCCCAACTAGCATAAAACCACCGTGCCGACTTTTGGGAACGCACCGAAAAGTGCTTAAATGGCGCACAAACGTACTGTTTTAGCCTATTGACAAAAATGCAATTTTTGCCCAGGGATGTTGGGGCGTGAAATTGCGATGGTTTCCAATTGTACTAGTCCCCAACTAGCATAAAACCACCGATGCCGACTTTTGGGAACGCACCGAAAAGTGCTTAAATGGCGCACAATCGTACTGTTTTAGCCTATTGACAAAAATGCAATTTTTGCCCAGGGGATGTTGGGGCGTGAAATTGCGATGGTTTCCAATTGTCTAGTCCCAACTAGCATAAAACCACCGATGCCGACTTTTGGGAACGCACCGAAAAGTGCTTAAATGGCGCACAAACGTACTGTTTTAGCCTATTGACAAAAATGCAATTTTTGCCCAGGGGATGTTGGGCGTGAAATTGCGATGGTTTCCAATTGTACTAGTCCCAACTAGCATAAAACCACCGATGCCGACTTTTGGGAACGCACCGAAAAGTGCTTAAATGGCGCACAAACGTACTGTTTTAGCCTTTGACAAAAATGCAATTTTTGCCCAGGGGATGTTGGGGCGTGAAATTGCGATGGTTTCCAATTGTACTAGTCCCAACTAGCATAAAACCACCGATGCCGACTTTTGGGAACGCACCGAAAAGTGCTTAAATGGCGCACAAACGTACTGTTTTAGCCTATTGACAAAAATGCAATTTTTGCCCAGGGATGTTGGGGCGTGAAATTGCGATGGTTTCCAATTGTACTAGTCCCAACTAGCATAAAACCACCGATGCCGACTTTTGGGAACGCACCGAAAAGTGCTTAAATGGCGCACAAACGTACTGTTTTAGCCTATTGACAAAAATGCAATTTTTGATGTTGGGGCGTGAAATTGCGATGGTTTCCAATTGTACTAGTCCCAACTAGCATAAAACCACCGATGCCGACTTTTGGGAACGCACCGAAAAGTGCTTAAATGGCGCACAAACGTACTGTTTTAGCCTATTGACAAAAATGCAATTTTTGCCCAGGGGATGTTGGGGCGTGAAATTGCGATGGTTTCCAATTGTACTAGTCCCAACTAGCATAAAACCACCGATGCCGACTTTTGGGAACGCACCGAAAAGTGCTTAAATGGCGCACAAACGTACTGTTTTAGCCTATTGACAAAAATGCAATTTTTGCCCAGGGGATGTTGGGGCGTGAAATTGCGATGGTTTCCAATTGTACTAGTCCCAACTAGCATAAAACCACCGATGCCGACTTTTGGGAACGCACCGAAAAGTGCTTAAATGGCGCACAAACGTACTGTTTTAGCCTATTGACAAAAATGCAATTTTTGCCCAGGGGATGTTGGGGCGTGAAATTGCGATGGTTTCCAATTGTACTAGTCCCAACTAGCATAAAACCACCGATGCCGACTTTTGGGAACGCACCGAAAAGTGCTTAAATGGCGCACAAACGTACTGTTTTAGCCTATTGACAAAAATGCAATTTTTGCCCAGGGATGTTGGGGCGTGAAATTGCGATGGTTTCCAATTGTACTAGTCCCAACTAGCATAAAATCTCCGATGCCGACTTTGGGAAGCACCGAAAAGTGCTTAAATGGCGCAAACGTACTGTTTTAGCCTATTGACAAAAATGCAATTTTTGCCCAGGGGATGTTGGGGCGTGAAATTGCGATGGTTTCAAATTGTACTAGCCCACATTAGCATAAAACCACCGATGCCGACTTTTGGAACGCACCAAAAGTGCTTAAATGGCGCACAAACGTACTGTTTTAGCCTATGACAAAAATGCAATTGTATTGCCCAAAGTGATTGTTGGGGCGTGAAATTGCGATTGGTTTCCAAACTTGTACTAGTCACAATTGATAACCACGCACTTTCGGTGGCAAAAAGTTGTCAATAGGCTACAAACAGTACGTTTGTGCGCCATTTAAGCACTTTCGGTGCGTTCCCAAAAGTCGGCATCGGTGGTTTTATGCTAGTGGGGACTAGTGACAATTGGAAACCATCGCAATTTCACGCCCAACATCCCTGGGCAAAAATTGTCATTTTTGTCAATAGGCTAAAACAGTACGTTTGTGCGCCATTTAAGCACTTTTCGGTTGCTTTCCAAAAGTCGGCTATTCGGTGGTTTTATGTAGTTGGGACTAGTACAATTGGAAACCATCGCAAATTTCAGCCCCAACTCCCTGGGCAAAAATTGCATTTTTGTCAATAGGCTAAAACGTTACGTTTGTGCGCCATTTAAGCAACTTTTCGGTGCGTTCTAAAGTCGGCATCGGTGGTTTTATGCTAGTTGGGACTGGTACAATTGGAAACCATCGCAATTTTACGCCCAAACATCCACTCGGCAAAAATTGCATTTTTGTCAATAGGCTAAAACAGTACGTTTGTGCGCCATTTAAGCACTTTTCGGTGCGTTCCCAAAAGTCGGCATCGGTGGTTTTATGCTAGTTGGACTAGTACAATGGAAACCATCGCAATTTACGCCCCAACATCCCCTGGGCAAAAATTGCATTTTGTTATTGATTGGAACATCGCAATCGCCCCATCCTGGCAAATTGCATTTTCAATAGCTAACGTACGTTTGTGCTTAAGATTTGGCTCAAGTCGGACGTGGTTTTTGCTGTAATGAACATCGCATTCAGCCAATCCTGGGCAAATTATTTTAAGCAACTCTGTGCTTAGCACTTTCGGTCTCCAATCGCATCGGTGTTATGCTAGTTGACTGTATGGAACATCGCAATTTCCATCCTGCAAAATATTTGCAATAGCTAAATAGTGTCGCATTAATTGGGTTCAAAGTCGACGGTTATGTAGTTGGATATACATGGAATCGCATTCACGCCACCCTGGGCAAATTTTTGTCATGTAAACACTTGTCGCATTGCATTCGGTGTTCAAGTCGGTCGTGTTTTAGTGTTGTAGTACATGACCATGCAATTTCGCCAAACCTGGAAAATTGTTTGTCAAGGTAAAGTCTGTGCCTAGCACTTGTGCTCAAAGTCGGTCGTTTTGTGTGGATAGACATGACCATCGAATCACCCAATCCGGGCAAATTGATTTTTTAAGCTAAAGTTTGCGCTTTAGATTGTGGTTCAATCGGCTCGTGGTTTGTGTTGGATGTACATGGAACATGCAATTTCAGCCATCTGGAAATTGTTGTCTGGTAAAATATTTCGCATTTAACTTCGGTGCTCAAAGTCGGCATCGGGTTGCTTGGAACATGGACCGATTCGCCAACACCTGGAAATGCTTTTGCAATAGCTAAGTTGGCCTTAATTTGTTAAATCGCATGGTGTTTGTATTGAGACAATGAACATCACGCCAACTCCTGCAAATGATTTTTGTCAATGCTAACTAGTTTGTCCCTACACTTTTGGGCTTCAGTCGCATCGGTGTTATGTGTTGAAGTACAATTGGAACATCGCATTTCAGCCCAAATCCTGAAATTGCATTTGTCAATAGGCTAAAACATACGTTTGTCGCCTTTAAGCACTTTGTGCTTCCAATAGCTAAAACAGTACGTTGTGCGCCATTTAAGCACTTTTCGGTGCGTTCCAAAAGTCGCTCGGTGTTTATGCTAGTTGGGACTATACAATTGGAAACCATCGCAATTCACCCCAAACATCCCTGGCAAAAATCATTTTGTCATTAAAACACGTTTGTGCGCCATTTAGCACTTTTCGGTGCGTTCCAAATGCAGTGGTTTATCTATTGGACTATCAATTGGAAACCCGCAATTTCACGCCCCAATAGGCAAAAATTCATTTTTTCAATAGCTAAAAAGTCTGGCGCATTTAAGCATTTGGGCGTTCCCAAAATCGATCGTTTTATGCTAGTTGGCTAGCAAAAAATGCATTTCACGCCCCAACATCCCTGGGCAAAAATTGCATTTTTCAAGGCTAAAAGTACGTTTGTGGATTTAAGCACTTTCGGTGCGTTCCCAAAATCGCATCGGTGTTTTATGCAATTGGATAGTACAATGGAAACATCGCAATTTCACCCCAACTCTGGGCAAAAATGCATTTTTTCATAGCTAACAGTACTTTGTGCCATTTAGCACTTTCGTGCGTCCCAAATCGATTGTTTTATGCTATGACAGTACATTGAAACCATCGCAATTTCACGCCCATCCTGGGCAAAATTGCTTTTTGTCAATAGGCTAAAACATACGTTGGCGCCATTAACATTTTTCGTGGTTCCCAAAAGTCCTTGTGGTTTTATGCTAGTTGGGCTAGTACAATGGAACCATGCAATTTCAGCAACACCCTGGGAAAATTGCTTTTTCAAAGCAACAGTACTTGTGCCATTGCACTTTTCGGCATTCCCAAAGTCGATCGGTGGTTTATGCTAGTTGGGCTGTACAATTGAACCATCGCATTTCACGCCCCAACATTGGGCAAAATTGCATTTTTCATAGCTAAAACATGGCGCATTTGCATTTTCGGTGCTTCAAAAGCGCATCGGTGGTTTTATGCTGTTGGACATAAATGAACCATCGCAATTTCAGCCAATCCTGGGCAAAATTGCATTTTTGTCAATAGGCTAAAACAGTAGTTTGTACGCCATTTAAGACTTTTCGGTGCGTTCCAAAAGTCGGTTCGAGTTTTATGCTAGTTGGGACTAGTACAATTGGAAACCATCGCAATTTCACGCCCCATCATCCCTGGGCAAAAATTGCTTTTTGTCAATAGGCTAAAACAGTACGTTTGTGCGCCATTTAAGCACTTTTCGGTGCGTTCCAAAAGTCGGCATCGGTGGTTTTATGCTATTGGGCTAGTACAATTGGAAACCATCGCAATTTCACGCCCCAACATCCCTGGGCAAAAATTGCATTTTTGTCAATAGCTAAAACAGTACGTTTTGCGCCATTTAAGCACTTTTCGGTGTGTTCCCAAAAGTCGGCTTCGGTGGTTTTATGCTATTTGGACTAGTACAATTGGAAACCATCGCAATTTTACGCCCCAACATCCCCGGGGCAAAAATTGCATTTTGTCAATAGCTAAAACAGTACGTTTGTGCGCCATTTAAGCACTTTCGGTGCGTTCCAAAAGTCGGCATCGTGTTTATGCTAGTTGTGACTAGTACAATTGAAACCATCGCAATTTCACGCCCCAACATCCCTGGGCAAAAATTGCATTTTTGTCAATAGGCTAAACAGTACGTTTGTGCGCCATTTAAGCACTTTCGGTGCTTTTCAAAAGTCGGCATCGTGGTTTTATGCTAGTTGGGACTAGTACAATTGGAACCATCGCAATTCACGCCCCAACATCCCCTTGGGCAAAAATTGCATTTTTGTCAATAGGCTAAAACATACGTTTGTGCGCCATTTAAGCACTTTTGGTGCGTTCTCAAAAGTCGCATCGTGGTTATATGCTAATTGGGCCTAGTACAATTGGAAACCATCGCAATTTCATGCCCCAACATCCCTGGGCAAAAATTGCATTTTTGTCAATAGGCTAAAACAGTACGTTTGTTCGCCATTTAAGCACTTTTCGGTGCATTCCCAAAAGTCGGCATCGGTGGTTTTATGCTAGTTGGGACTAGAACAATTGGAAAACCATCGCAATTTCACGCCCCAACATCCCTAGGGCAAAATTGCATTTTTGTCAATAGGCTAAACAGTATGTTTGTACGCCATTTAAGGACTTTTCGGTGCGTTCCCAAAAGTCGGCTTCAGTAGTTTTATGCTAGTTGGGACTAGTACAATTGGAAACCATCGCAATTTCACGCCCCAACATCCCCTGGGCAAAAATTGCATTTTTGTCAATAGGCTAAAACAGTACGTTTGTGCGCCATTTAAGCACTTTTCGGTGCGTTCCCAAAAGTCGGCATCGGTGGTTTTATGCTAGTTGGGACTAGTACAATTGGAAACATCGCAATTTCACGCCCCAACATCCCCTGGGCAAAATTGCATTTTTGTCAATAGCTAAAACAGTACGTTTTGCGCCATTTAAGCACTTTTCGGTGCGTTCCCAAAAGTCGGCATCGGTGGTTTTATGCTAGTTGGGACTAGTACAATTGGAAACCATCGCAATTTCACGCCCCAACATCCCCTGGGCAAAAATTGCATTTTTGTCAATAGGCTAAAACAGTACGTTTGTGCGCCATTTAAGCACTTTTCGGTGCGTTCCCAAAAGTCGGCATCGGTGGTTTTATGCTAGTTGGGACTAGTACAATTGGAAACCATCGCAATTTCACGCCCCAAATCCCCTGGGCAAAAATTGCATTTTTGTCAATAAGGCTAAAACAGTACGTTTGTGCGCCATTTAAGCACTTTTCGGTGCGTTCCCAAAAGTCGGCATCGGTGGTTTTATGCTAGTTGGGACTAGTACAATTGGAAACCATCGCAATTTCACGCCCCAACATCCCCTGGGCAAAAATTGCATTTTTGTCAATAGGCTAAAACCAGTACGTTTGTGCGCCATTTAAGCACTTTTCGGTGCGTTCCCAAAAGTCGGCATCGGTGGTTTTATGCTAGTTGGGACTAGTACAATTGGAAACCATCGCAATTTCACGCCCCAACATCCCCTGGGCAAAAATTGCATTTTTGTCAATAGGCTAAAACAGTACGTTTGTGCGCCATTTAAGCACTTTTCGGTGCGTTCCCAAAAGTCGGCATCGGTGGTTTTATGCTAGTTGGGACTAGTACAATTGGAAACCATCGCAATTTCACGCCCCAACATCCCCTGGGCAAAAATTGCATTTTTGTCAATAGGCTAAAACAGTACGTTTGTGCGCCATTAAGCACTTTTCGGTGCGTTCCAAAAGTCGGCATCGGTGGTTTTATGCTAGTTGGGACTAGTACAATTGGAAACCATCGCAATTTCACGCCCCAACATCCCCTGGGCAAAATTGCATTTTTGTCAATAGGCTAAAACAGTACGTTTGTGCGCCATTTAAGCACTTTTCGGTGCGTTCCCAAAGTCGGCATCGGTGGTTTTATGCTAGTTGGGACTAGTACAATTGGAAACCATCGCAATTTCACGCCCCAACATCCCCTGGGCAAAATTGCATTTTTGTCAATAGGCTAAAACAGTACGTTTGTGCGCCATTTAAGCACTTTTCGGTGCGTTCCCAAAAGTCGGCATCGGTGGTTTTATGCTAGTTGGGACTAGTACAATTGGAAACCATCGCAATTTCACGCCCCAACATCCCCTGGGCAAAAATTGCATTTTTGTCAATAAGGCTAAAACAGTACGTTTGTGCGCCATTTAAGCACTTTTCGGTGCGTTCCAAAAGTCGGCATCGGTGGTTTTATGCTAGTTGGGACTAGTACAATTGGAAACCATCGCAATTTCACGCCCCAACATCATTATTTTATATTTTATTGCATTGGTGTCCAAATCGCATGTTTTATGCTACATGCCATTCAGCAATCGAAAATTCATTTTTAAGTAAACAGACTCATAGCACTCGTCATATTTTATGTGGATCATGAAACACGATTCACCAACCCCTGGGCAAAAATGCATTTTTGTCAATAGCTAAACATACTTTGTGCGCATTTTTATGTCATTTCGGTGTTCCAAAAGTCGGCATCGGTGGTTTTATGCTAGTTGGATAGTACAATTGGGACCTTCGCAAATTCACGCCAAATCCCCTGGGCAAAAATTGCATTTTTGTCATAGTAAAATAGTACGTTTTGCGCATTTAGCCTTCGGTGCTTCCCAAAAGTGCATCGTGTTTTATGCTATGGACTAGTACAATGGAACCTCGAATTTCAGCCCCAATCCCTGTAAAATTGCTTTTGTCAATAGGCTAAAACGTACGTTTGTGGCCATTTTAAGCACTTTTCGGTGCGTTCCCAAAAGTCGGCATCGGTGGTTTATGCTTTGGACTAGTACATTGAACCATCGCAATTTCACGCCCAACATCCCTGGGCAAAAATTGCATTTTTGTCAATAGGCTAAAACAGTACGTTTGTGCGCCATTTAAGCACTTTTCGGTGCGTTCCCAAAAGTCGGCATCGGTGGTTTTATGCTAGTTGGGACTAGTACAATTGGAAACCATCGCAATTTCACGCCCCAAATCCTGGCAAAAATCTTTTGCATAGCTAACATCGTTTGTGCGCTTAACACATTTCGGTGCGTTCCAAGTCGGCTCGGTGTTTTATGCTAGTTGGGACTAGTACAATTGGAAACCATCGCAATTTCACGCCCCAACATCCCTGGGCAAAAATTGCAATTTTGTCAATAGGCTAAAACAGTACGTTTGTGCGCCATTTAAGCACTTTTCGGTGCGTTCCCAAAAGTCGGCATCGGTGGTTTTATGCTAGTTGGGACTAGTACAATTGGAAACCATCGCAATTTCACGCCCATCCCTGGCAAAATCATTTTGTCAATAGGCTAAAACGTACGTTGGGCCATTTAAGCACTTTTCGTGCGTTCCCAAAAGTCGCATCGGTGGTTTTATGCATTGGACTAGTACAATTGGAAACCATGCAATTTCACGCCCCAACATCCTGGGCAAAAATGCATTTTTGTCAATAGGCTAAAACATCGTTTTGCGCCATTTAAGCATTTTCGGTGCGTTCAAAAGTCGATCGTGGTTTATGCTTTGGGACTGTACAATTGAACCATCGCAATTTCACGCCAAATCTGGGCAAAATTGCATTTTGTCAATAGGCTAAAACAGTACTTTGTGCCATTTAAAACTTTTCGGTGCGTTCCAAAAGTCGGCATCGGTGGTTTTATGCTAGTTGGACTAGACATTTGGAACCATCGCAATTTCAGCCCCAATCCTGGGCAAAAATTGCATTTTGTCAATAGGCTAAACAGTACGTTTTGCGCCATTTAAGCACTTTTCGTGCGTTCCAAAATCGCATCGGTGGTTTTAGCTAGTTGGGACTAGTACAATTGGAAACCATCGCAATTTCACGCCCAATCCCTGGCAAAAATTGCATTTTTGTCAAAGGCTAAAACAGTACGTTTGTGCGCCATTTAAGCCTTTTCGGTGCGTTCCAAGTCGGGAATCGGTGGTTTTATGCTAGTTGGGACTAGTACAATTGGAAACCATCGCAATTTCACGCCCCAACATCCCCTGGGCAAAAATTGCATTTTTGTCAATAGGCTAAAACAGTACGTTTGTGCGCCATTTAAGCACTTTTCGGTGCGTTCCCAAAAGTCGGCATCGGTGGTTTTTATGCTAGTTGGGACTAGTACAATTGGAAACCATCGCAATTTCACGCCCCAACATCCCTGGGCAAAAATTGCATTTTTGTCAATAGGCTAAACAGTACGTTTGTGCGCCATTTAAGCACTTTTCGGTGCGTTCCCAAAGTCGGCATCGGTGGTTTTATGCTAGTTGGGACTAGTACAATTGGAAACATCGCATTTCACGCCCAACATCCCCTGGCAAAAATTGCATTTTGTCAATAGGCTAAAACAGTACGTTTGTGCGCCATTTAAGCACTTTTCGGTGCGTTCCCAAAAGTCGGCATCGGTGGTTTTATGCTAGTTGGGACTAGTAAATTGGAAACCATCGCAATTTCACGCCCAATTCCCTGGGCAAAAATTGCATTTTTGTCAATAGGCTAAAACAGTACGTTTGTGCGCCATTTAAGCACTTTTCGGTGCGTTCCCAAAAGTCGGCATCGGTGGTTTTATGCTAGTTGGGACTAGTAAATTGGAAACCATCGCAATTTCACGCCAACACCTGGCAAAAATTGCATTTTGTCAATAGGCTAAACAGTACGTTTGTGCGCATTTAGCACTTTCGGTGCGTTCCAAAAGTCGCATCGTGGTTTTATGCTAGTTGGGACTAGTACATTGGAAACCATCGCAATTTCACGCCCAACATCCCTGGGCAAAATTGCATTTTGTCAATAGCTAAAACAGTACGTTTGTGCGCATTAAGCATTTTCGGTGCGTTCCAAAGTCGGCATCGGTGGTTTTATGCTAGTTGGACTAGTACAATTGGAAACCATCGAATTTCAGCCAAATCCTGGGCAAAATTGCATTTTTGTCAATAGGCTAAACAATACGTTTGTGCGCATTTAAGCACTTTTCGGTGCGTTCAAAGTCGCATCGTGGTTTTATGCTAGTTGGGACTAGTACAATTGGAAACCACGCAATTTCACGCCCAAATCCCTGGGCAAAAATTGCATTTTGTCAAGCTAAAACAGTACGTTGTGCGCCATTTAAGCACTTTTCGGTGCGTTCCAAAGTCGGCATCGGTGGTTTTATGCTAGTTGGGACTAGTACAATTGGAAACCATCGCAATTTCACGCCCAACATCCCTGGGCAAAAATTGCATTTTTTTTTTGTCAATAGGCTAAAACAGTACGTTTGTGCGCCATTTAAGCACTTTTCGGTGCGTTCCAAAAGTCGGCTCGGTGGTTTTTTGTAGTTGGGACTAGTACAATTGGAAACCATCGCAATTTCACGCCCCAACATGCCCTGGGCAAAAATTGCATTTTTGTCAATAGGCTAAAACAGTACGTTTGTGCGCCATTTAAGCACTTTTCGGTGCGTTCCAAAAGTCGGCATCGGTGGTTTTATGCTAGTTGGGACTAGTACAATTGGAAACCATCGCAATTTCACGCCCCAACATCCCTGGGCAAAAATTGCATTTTTGTCAATAGGCTAAAACAGTAGTTTGTGCGCCATTTAAGCACTTTTCGGTGCGTTCCAAAAGTCGGCATCGGTGGTTTTATGCTAGTTGGGACTAGTACAATTGGAAACCATCGCAATTTCACGCCCAACATCCCTGGGCAAAATTGCATTTTTGTCAATAGGCTAAAACAGTACGTTTGTGCGCCATTTAAGCACTTTTCGGTGCGTTCCAAAGTCGGCATCGGTGGTTTTATGCTAGTTGGGACTAGTACAATGGAAACCATCGCAATTTCACGCCCCAACATCCCTGGGCAAAAATTGCATTTTTGTCAATAGGCTAAACGAGTACGTTTGTGCGCCATTTAAGCACTTTTCGGTGCGTTCCAAAAGTCGGCATCGGTGGTTTTATGCTAGTTGGGACTAGTACAATTGGAAACCATGCAATTTCACGCCCAAATCCCTGGGCAAAAATTGCATTTTTGTCAATAGGCTAAAACAGTACGTTTGTGCGCCATTTAAGCACTTTTCGGTGCGTTCCAAAAGTCGGCATCGGTGGTTTTATGCTAGTTGGGACTAGTACAATTGGAAACCATCGCAATTTCACGCCCAAATCCCTGGGCAAAAATTGCATTTTTGTCAATAGGCTAAAACAGTACGTTTGTGCGCCATTTAAGCACTTTTCGGTGCGTTCCCAAAAGTCGGCATCGGTGGTTTTATGCTAGTTGGGACTAGTACAATTGGAAACCATCGCAATTTCACGCCCCAACATCCCTGGGCAAAAATTGCATTTTTTCAATAGGCTAAACCAGTACGTTTGTGCGCCATTTAAGCACTTTTCGGTGCGTTCCCAAAAGTCGGCATCGGTGGTTTTATGCTAGTTGGGACTAGTACAATTGGAAACCATCGCAATTTCACGCCCCAACATCCCCTGGGCAAAAATTGCATTTTTGTCAATAGGCTAAAACAGTACGTTTGTGCGCCATTTAAGCACTTTTCGGTGCGTTCCCAAAAGTCGGCATCGGTGGTTTTATGCTAGTTGGGACTAGTACAATTGGAAACATCGCAATTTCACGCCCAACATCCTGGGCAAAATTGCATTTTTGTCAATAGGCTAAAACAGTACGTTTGTGCGCATTTAAGCACTTTTCGGTGCGTTCCAAAAGTCGGCATCGGTGGTTTTATGCTAGTTGGACTAGTACAATGGAACCATCGCAATTTCACGCCCAACATCCCTGGGCAAAATTGCATTTTGTCAATAGCTAAAACAGTACGTTTGTGCGCCATTTAAGACTTTTCGGTGCGTTCCAAAAGTCGGCATCGGTGGTTTTATGTAGTTGGGACTAGTACAATTGGAAACCATCGCAATTTCACGCCCAACATCCCTGGGCAAAATTGCATTTTTGTCAATAGGCTAAAACAGTACGTTTGTGCGCATTTAAGCATTTCGGTGCGTTCCAAAAGTCGGCATCGGTGGTTTTATGCTAGTTGGGACTAGTACAATGGAAACATGCAATTTCACGCCCAACATCACCTGGGCAAAAATTGCATTTTTGTCAATAGGCTAAAACAGTACGTTTGTGCGCATTTAAGCACTTTTCGGTGCGTTCCAAATCGGCATCGGTGGTTTTATGTAGTTGGACTAGTACAATTGGAAACCATCGCATTTCACGCCCAACATCCCTGGGCAAAATTGCATTTTTGTCAATAGGCTAAAACAGTGTTTGTGCGCATTTAAGCACTTTTCGGTGCGTTCCAAAGTCGTCGGTGTTTTATGCTAGTTGGGACTAGTACAATTGGAAACCATCGCAATTTCACGCCCAACATCCTGGCAAAAATTGCATTTTTGTCAATAGGCTAAAACAGTAGTTTGTGCGCATTTAAGCACTTTTCGGTGCGTTCCCAAAGTCGGCATCGGTGGTTTTATGCTAGTTGGGACTAGTACAATTGGAAACCATCGCAATTTCACGCCCCAACATCTCCTGGGCAAAAATTGCATTTTTGTCAATAGGCTAAAACAGTACGTTTGTGCGCCATTTAAGCACTTTTCGGTGCGTTCCCAAAAGTCGGCTTCGGTGGTTTTATGCTAGTTGGGACTAGTACAATTGGAAACCATCGCAATTTCACGCCCCAACATCCCTGGGCAAAAATTGCATTTTTGTCAATAGGCTAAAACAGTAGTTTGTGCGCCATTTAAGCACTTTTCGGTGCGTTCCCAAAAGTCGGCATCGGTGGTTTTATGCTAGTTGGGACTAGTACAATTGGAAACCATCGCAATTTCACGCCCCAACATCCCTGGGCAAAAATTGCATTTTTGTCAATAGGCTAAAACAGTACGTTTGTGCGCCATTTAAGCACTTTTCGGTGCGTTCCCAAAAGTCGGCATCGGTGGTTTTATGCTAGTTGGGACTAGTACAATTGGAAACCATCGCAATTTCACGCCCCAACATCCCTTGGGCAAAAATTGCATTTTTGTCAATAGGCTAAAACAGTACGTTTGTGCGCCATTTAAGCACTTTTCGGTGCGTTCCCAAAAGTCGGCATCGGTGGTTTTATGCTAGTTGGGACTAGTACAATTGGAAACCATCGCAATTTCACGCCCCAACATCCTGGGAAAAATTGCATTTTTGTCAATAGGCTAAAACAGTACGTTTGTGCGCCATTTAAGCACTTTTCGGTGCGTTCCAAAAGTCGTCATCGGTGGTTTTATGCTAGTTGGGATAAGTACAATTGGAAACCATCGCAGTTTCACGCCCCAACATCCCTGGGCAAAATTGCATTTTTGTCAATAGGCTAAAACAGTAGTTGTGCGCCATTTAAGCACTTTTCGGTGCGTTCCAAAGTCGGCATCGGTGTTTATGCTAGTTGGGACTAGTACAATGGAAACCATGCATTTCACGCCCAACATCCCTGGCAAAATTGCATTTTTGTCAATAGGCTAAAAAGTACGTTTGTGCGCCATTTAAGCACTTTTCGGTGCGTTCCCAAAAGTTGGCATCGGTGGTTTTATGCTAGTTGGGACTAGTACAATTGGAAACCATCGCAATTTCACGCCCAACATCCCTGGGCAAAAATTGCATTTTTGTCAATAGGCTAAAAAAGTACGTTTGTGCGCCATTTAAGCACTTTTCGGTGCGTTCCCAAAAGTCGGCATCGGTGGTTTTATGCTAGTTGGGACTAGTACAATTGGAAACCATCGCAATTTCACCCCAACATCCCTGGGCAAAAATTGCATTTTTGTCAATAGGCTAAAACAGTACGTTTGTGCGCCATTACTTGGGTCAATCGATCGTTTTTTTTGTTACATGAACTGCATTCCCAATCCTGGAAATTGATTTTTGTCATAGGCTAAAGTTTTGGCGCATGTAAACTATTTGTGCGCATTAAGTTTCGTGGTCAATGGTGGGTTTTATGGTGGATTACATGAACATGCAATTTCACGCCACTCCTGCAAATGCATTTGTCATAGCAAAACGTATTGCCATTAAGACTTTCGTGCGTTCAATCGCGTGTTTTATGTGTGGTATAATGAAATCGATTACAATCTGGAATGCATTTAAGGCTAAATACGTTTGGGCATAAGCTTTTCGGCGTTCAAGTGGAGTGTTATGGTTGGATGACATAACACGCATTGCATCTGGCAAATTGATTTGTAAGTAAAGAGTTTCGCATATTTAGCCAATCGGCAAAATTGATTTTATGCTAGTTTGGGCCATTAAGCACTTTCGGCTTCCAAATGATGTGTTATGGTTGGACAGTACATTGCTGCATTCAGCACATCCTGGAAAATTGCATTTTTAGGCTAGTGTTTGGCCATTAGCACTTCGGGCAAAATGATTGTTTTAGCTAGTGGTTCATTGAAACTGCTTCCAATCCTGGTGTTTTTGTAATGGCTAAAATCGTTTTGGCATTAAATTTGTCAAAGTGCTCGTGTTTTATTAGGGATGTCTGAACATCGATTTACAACTGAAAATGATTTTAGCAACTAGTTGCATTAAGACTTCGTGGTCCAAAGCATCGGTGGTTTATGTGGTATAATGGAAACCATGATTCACCAATCCTGGGAAATTGCATTTTGTCAATAGGTAAACTTGTTTCTTTGTGCTAATCGGTGTTTTTTGTGTTGGTAGTCATTGGAAACACAATTACCCATCCGAATCCATGGCAAAAGATTGTCATTTAACATTTTGGGCTCAAGCTCGGTGGTTTAGTGTTGGTATCATTGGAAACATGAATAGCCAACATCCTGGCAAAATTGATTTGTCAATAGGCAAACAGTAGTTGTGCGCATTAAGCATTTTCGTGTTCCAAAGTCGGTCGGTGGTTTGCTAGTGGATAGTACAATTGGAAACATGAATTTCACGCCCAACATCCTGGGAAAATTGCATTTTGTCAATAGGAACAGTATTGTGCTTTAACCTTTGTGGTCAAGTCGACGTTTTAGTGATAATGGAATGAATACGCAAACTGAAATATTTGTCATAGACGTAGTTTGTGCCATTTTTGGTGCGTTCCAAAGTCGCATCGGTGGTTTTTGCTAGTTGGATAGTAAGGAACCATAATTTCCGCCAATCCTGGCAAAAATTGCATTTTTGTCATAGGCTAAAGTAGTTTGTGCCATTAAGCCTTTCGGTGCGTCCCAAAAGTCGGCATGGTGGTTTTATGGGACTGTACAATTGGAAACATGCAATTTACGCCCCAAATCCTTGGAATTTGCATTTTTGTCAATAGGTAACCATACTTTTGGCCTTAAATGCATGGTGGTTTAGTGTTGGTATCATTGGACATCAATTTAACCACGATCTTCCGCCAAATTGGCATTTGATTGTAAAGTAATTGTCGTTTAGGCATTTTGTGCGTTCCAAGTCGTCGAAAATTCGCAGGTGGTTTTAGTAAGTTGGGATAGTCAATTGGAACCCAATTTCCGGCAAATTCTTGCAAAACTAGCATTTAGTTTATGGCATAAGACGTTTTGGCATTAAGCATTTTCGGTGGTTCATTGTAGTGGATTATTGGAAACTGTTTACCCAACATCTGGGAAAATTGCATTTCCATTCATAGGCTAAAATGCATTTTGTCTAACTTTTCGGTGCTTCAAAAGTCGGCTGTGGTTTTATTTCGGTCCAATTGAAACCATCGGTTTTATGCTAATTGGGCAAAAATTGATTGTCATTAACCAACTTCTGGCAAAATTGATTTTTGTGAGTTCAAAAAGTCGTTTCGTGCTTATTAGATTTCGTGCATTGCAAACTCGGTTTGTCAACTCTGGGAAATTCAATTTAGCATCATTAAACATATTTTGGCAAAATGTTTTTGTCAAATAGCGGAACGTAGTTTTTGCATTTGGGCATTTAGTGGTAAACCAGATTCACCATCGCGTGATTTTAGTGGAAAGTAAATTTGGACCATCAATTTCGCATCCCACTGGCAAAAATGATTTTGTAATAGGCTAAACAAGTATTCGCAATTTA